>VDFB02328555.1:0-33259 GCA_007258455.2 Sequoia sempervirens
TGTGTTCGCTATAACCTCTCAGCGATAGCGGTAAGTCTTACCAACTGTTGGACATTTCAGAGTGACCTTTTGAATATTGATATGATGTCTCATCGAATGGCGATTGTCTCACCGATGAGAATGCTGAGGTCGATGTGACTTGGGAACTTCGGTATGATGTCTTGGCGAAGAGCGATAGTCTTGTCGATGGGATTGTTGAGGTAGATGCGACCTGTGAACTTGGTATAATGTCTTGCCGATAGTGAAGACTCTTGGCGATATCGACGAATGGGCTCTGTGGCATCAAGGAGACACGGTTAGTGTTTCACCGACATGCGACACAAGTTGAATGCCCTTGACCAAGTGAAAGACTGTCCTACGTGGTGTTATTTGGACCTATCAGAGAGGGCAGAATGTGAACCATTTTGATGTGAGACCGTTGCAACCGTTTATGTGTGGAAGGCTAACAGTGTGTTGGGAAACTTCTATATGAGGAAATGGAAACATCTACATTTGGGAAATGGATGACAGTGATGCTGAGTTGGATGTTCGACAGGTTGTGATCCAACAGTTGAAAATGAACCGATTCACAGAGGTTGTTGAGAACGAATGTATATATGTATGCATTAGACGTTTTGAAGATATATAGAGCGATAGAGAGAGGGTCGTGTGGCTGGTTGGAAGGAAGAGGCCATGAGGCCGAAACAGAGGAAAGAAAGAGGCACAGTTATGCTGTCAAATTCTCTCCTGATCAAGGATTGAATGCCATGGTTGATCTCTCATGTTTATCTGTACTATATACTGTGTGAGGGTATTGCAACAGTACGAAGATTGTTTGGTTTTAGAGGTTGATCAGGAAATGTACAGAGGGAGAGTTGGTTGCCAGATTGTAACCAGAATGAACAAGATGTAATCTCTGAAAATGCTATGAGCCTGAATTGTATTGTAACCTTCAGTTGTTGAATAATACAATGGCTCGATCTTTGGAGTGTGGGGTTTTTACCTGAAAGGGTTTTCCCCACGTACGTCTGTGTGTTCTGGTTTTCTATCTTATCTTTCATCTGTGTTGGTTCTGCTTCTAGAATCTGTTATTGCATGATGTTGAATTTACATGTGCTTCTCTCAGAAGGATTAATGTGGGAAATGAACTGTGTTTGTTTCCACTTTAGGACATAGTTGTATGTGTCTTTGAGGCAATCTAATCGGAATTAAAGTTATCGAAGGCACTACTGTTCTCAGAGATTTCTCTGAGTTGCCCTAAATTTCCCTTACAATTAATGATGTGTTAGTTGGATTGTTTGGTTCTATGTACGTGTTTTGGAATCCAGCATTTTGTGATGGGTTTTGGTTAAGTGTCGGTATGTAAAGTGGATTTTGATTTGGAATTTTAGTGAGTTGGTTTTGATTTGGAATCTATGTGAATGGATTTTGATTTGGGATTTGTGAAAATGGATTTTGATTCAAAATCTGTGAGAATGGGTTTTGATTCGAAACTTGTGAAGTGGTGGATCGGTTTCCATATTGAAAGGAGGGTATGCTTCCTGTCTGTGAGACCCCAATCTGTGGTATAGTAACGACATTGACACTTGGTATAGTTGCTATCTATGGAACGGTACTAGTGACATTGACACTTGGTATAGGAGCTGACATTTTAGGTCTTTTATTCCCAACAAGAGGACCGAAGGGATTGGACGATGACACCCCTATGGTAAAGTTTAGACCCTGTGTCGAGCTAGATGTACCAAATGGAGATGTGTGTATCATTGGAGAACTCTATATAGGTACTCCAAATGGTATAGTGGTAGTCACTTGAGGTATAGTAGCACTAGTACTTGTCATGTTTGTTCCTTGGGTAGATGTTATTTGCAAGGTACAGATGTCGAATCCAGGAGGTAACTTGGCACCTTATACTAGCAATTTAGCTAAGTATCATTGAGGATCATTTGTTAGATAGTCATCTACAAAGGAGGAAAAATCAGGGTCTTGTGCAGCAAGATCTATATCTTTGACTACTATGCATCCTTGTGCGTCTCTAGTAACAAGTTTGTCTAACAAATTCTTGTGAGGTCTCGATGACGATGTCCCTGAAAGGGGTTTGAGAATGGATTGATGAAGTCATTTGGATCAGCCATCTTAAATTCTCTTTCTTTCCTTTTAGATCTTGTTTCAACCATGTAAGGTAAGCTCAAAGTGCAAGTGATGCAAAAACTAAGTCTAAAGATGGTATGAATCTAGTCTATGTTTTTGGGATTTTCTAGATATAAGGAATGAATGCAACTATTCTTTTAGCTTTTCTTGCAAATAAGATATATGTCTAAAATGATGATATCCTAGGATGACAATGTCTAAATATGCAAAAGTCTAAGTAATCAAATTTGGAAGATTCTAAAAGAGGTTACCTACCACCTAAATCTTTAACCTAGGTTTCAATTTAGTTTTCACAAGGAACCTTCGTAGGACAAGGACCAAAAGATAAGGTGAGCTCCCAAACTGAACTGATGAGCTAGAAGGACTCACATGTAGGACAAAAAGATATGATGACAAGGTTCAATGACAATGTTCGTTGAACTGAGGGTTTATCCAAAGCATCGAAATTTCCTATTCTAAGATCTGCAAATGATGATTCTTTTAAAGGTAATAAAGACTCGTAAGATGAAAGTAAGATCGACAACTAGGATGCCTATTGCTATGACTAAATAATACCTAAAGGGTACAATCGTGCAAAGTATGAGAAAACTTTTTGGTTTTTGTCCAAGGATCAATGTAAAAGGACAAGTCAGACACTAGTATGACTGTTTGATTTCAGTTTGTGACAGTGAATTCTAGTTTTTTGTTTATCAGGTAAATGTGTTGCAGGATGACAGATGCGTTTTAGATTTCAACAGATGCATTTTTTTTTTCAAATACAGTCTACTAGTGAATCAAGTCTTGATTTGTATTAGGAAAATGCGACTCTATATCAAATAGATGCGACTCACTATATAAGATGCGACTCGGGACTAATAAATTATGGTTTTTAGACTCAGACAGTGTACTAGTAAATAAAGGTTTGGTTCTGTGGCAAGGCATATGCATCGTTCCAGACTGCAGATACAGCTCACCTAATCAGATGCATCACAAAAAATTTCTAATGCGGTTTTCTAGTAACAAAAGTGCAAACATGTGACTTAGGATATCAAATGCAGTGTTCTGTTAAGTAGATGCATTTGTTCTGATAGATGTGACTCACTAGTAAGTAAATGCAACTTATTTGACAGTTGTGACTCACTGGTAAGCAAATGCGACTTATTTGACAGATGCGACTCACTGTTAAGCAAGTGCGACTTAGTTTCTGGTGACTGACATATTGGACTTAGTTTAGACAGATGTGACTTACTGGTTGACAAATGTGACTCAGTTTAGCAATTACAGATTTCTGGTGAACAGATGCATTTTTTTGGTAAACTGCAAGTTTTTGACTCACTGTTTCTAATCAATTTTTTGGCAAATAACAGACACTCAAAAAAATAGTATTTTAGACATGAACAGTATTTAAATCAAACAAGTATGATCCTAAGGATAGAATGTGATAGTATCTTACTGAATTCTCACTTGGGTTTCCCTAGCTACGCTTATTCAGAGCGAATGATTAGAAGTTTGACCCCACTAGCTCCCCTCCACAACACTCACTTCTTCGAGGCAACCAAGCTCCAAGCTTCAGTACCCATGCAACTCCCATGGAATACTTCTATCCTCTATAAAGAACCATATGGATGTGAGCAGCTTCAAAGGTCTGGCCTCCTGTGCCAGCAGATAGAAGGATTTGTGTTTCTAAAATAAAGGGTGTCTAGTAAGGGAATCCGTGAATAGAGAGCTCGTCTGAAATAGCCTGAGATTGGGAGGGTCTCTCCCATTCTCATCACCACTGAGTCTCGAATGACCCTAGCCACTCCTTGGGGTACAACTTTCATTCTCTCCCCTTTAATATAGCCTGCTGGAAAACATGATCAAGGTCAAACCCTAAGGTGATGAAATCCCTAGGGAGGCCTCTCTTAAAAAATAAAAAGACCAATGTGTACATACACAATGGATTGGGTAACATAAAGTGTGCAAGTGCACAAAACACGGTAGACAGGGTTCTTTTTAAGCACTAATTGAAATGTTATTTATTCTAAATAGACATTCTTGTTTCAAAATAGTCTTCGGCACATGTCCTGCAAAATAATTTATCAGTAGTTTCAACTATGTCTTTGTCAATCGTTCTGCAAAAAGGTTTCAAAACTTGTTTTCTACACAATGTACTACAACACATGCTACAAACTCATAATTAGTCGTAATGAAAGACACAATGAAAACTTTAAAATCAGGATTCAAACTCAAAAATTATACCAATCAGATGTGTTGCGCAAGGTAGCAGATGAGTCACAGATTTCACTAGTCAATTGCGTCACGGAAAGTCACAGATGCATCGTGGGTTGTCAGTTGCATCACTTTACTCGTCATATGCGGCTCGCAATATCAATTGCGCCGTTTTGTGCATCAAATGTGTCGGACTGTACGAGACCTACAAAAAATAATAAAATTTCTATGGATTTGTGAAGAGCGTGTCTTCACGTTGGGTTCACCAATGTAACATCATGAAAAAAAAAGTGGATTAAAGCAATAACATGCAATTAAACTCGAATGTAAACTAAGCTAAACAACAAAGAACAAAGGAAAATTAAAACATAAATATAGAACAATCTCACCCCATATCTACATAGTTCCATACATGACCTCAATTGTCCTCCATTTCGTCGTTTAATTATAATTGCCCTCAAATTTCTCTGTGCAAGTATAGCCTATGATAGTGATTTAGCAAAATATCGAAGATTAAACAATTGATTGCTTCCAAAATTAATAAGATTTCGGAAGAGGTAACAATGATGAAGGTCAGGTCAATTTATAGAAATTTGATTGTTTGAATGACAGACTCAAATTAGAAGATAGATGGACGATTCAGATTAAAAGTTTCGACGTGCATTGAGATTAGTGTCAGTAGTGACATGAGTGATAAAGCATAAAAGGTGAAGATTAAGATTAAATAATGATTTAATCTTTAGTTGAAAGTATTCGAAAATTAGAAGAATCATGATTGCATGTAAAGGATAAAGATGAAATAGAAGAAACGATCTGTTTGAATGCAAAAATGGATTAATTAATTAAATAAAGCTATTTAATTAATAAATGTTTGCATGCAGAATAATTAAAACTAGATAACTAACTAATTAAAATAGATCTCAACTTGAGTGGTAAGTGAATAATTAGATAACTAAGCGATTACCCAATTATAGAAGAATATGCAAAGAATAGTTCTTTTATGAATTAAATGATTAATTAATTCAAAATTTAAGGATTAAATTAAATAAATCAAGATTTATTTAATTGACTAAAGAAAGGATTAATGAATAATTAAATAATTAAAGTATTTATTTAATTATAGTCAAAAGTGTGATAAGAATAAATTAAATAGGAATTTATTTAATTTCAGAAAGAGGATAACGTTAATTAGTGACATAATTAAATAAATAATATTTATTTAATTAATCAAAATTGAATAAAGGTATAATGAATTAATTAAATAATTAAAGTTATTTAATTAATAGATGAGAAAGGACTTTAGAAAATAATTAAATAATTAACATTATTTAATCATGACAATGAAAATACGAATTATGAAGAAATTGAAGTCGTGGGCTTAGACCAAATTTCAATGTCTATAGACATGATTACCCTATAGTCTGTAGCCCCTACAACCTCCAGGTCATGCCCACCTTGCATCCAACAAGTTGATTTCCCGTTGTTTTCATTTATTTTCAACTTTCACTCTCTTGTACATTTTAACTACCAGAGTGATAATATAATATAATCATTTTTATTGTATATTATATTATATATAACATAATATATATAATTATTAATAATATAATATAAAATTAATAATATATATTAATTTCTTATAATAATATATAATGAATAATATATTTTAATTATATATATATATATATATATATATATATATATATATATATATATATATATATATACAACTTTATTATTTGTCTTAAAATTTTGAAGGAATAATATAATACTATATAATATATAAATGTTAATAATTATAGTATTATTTAATATTATAATAATTATTATATTATATTATATAACATCATTAAATATAATTTATTTTATTTTATATTATATTATCATTATGTCATTTTAAACAAAAATATTGAATGAGTTAAAATTTGGGGTTCAGAGGAGTGAAAGTTGAAACGCATGGCAGAGTGAAAGTTGAAAATAAATGAAAACGACAGGAAATCAACTTATTGGATGCGAGGTGGGTATGACTTGGAGGTTGTAGGGGCTACGAATGACAGATTAATCATGTCGGTAGTCTAACAACCATTAGCAGGGTTCATAGCATGACCATTAGATGCATGCTACCCATTCTGATGGCTGCATAGCCAATGTCATGAATTTATATGAGCAATTAAGCACTTCTCAAAAACCACCATATGGTTTTTTGAAAGAAAAAAATAAATTTTTTTAGGATTTAGATTAGAAAAATAAAAAACACAAAGTCAAGAACTTGAGAATATTTTGATAATATTTCTTTAAAAATATTTACGCATGATAATGGATGTACATTTAATTGTTTTAATAATTCAAGTAGCCATTGCTTCTCGTCTATTTTATTAAATTGAACTACGATAAACACCAACAAATTCAACATCATCCCTTTCGTTATATAGCCAAAAATATCCTTGACAGTAATTTTCATGAGAACTCAACAAAACGCAGCAAACCAAAAAAAAAAACACCATATTATATTTATATCCATCAAAACATTGTACATATTACAAAGCAAAAAACACAAGAGTTAAGATTAAAGAAACATAGACTACTTTCAGATGTGGAAATTACGTTTTCCTCACAGTAACCAGCATTCCTCCCTTCATACGCATATTGAAGTCCAGTGTATATCTGGGAACAAAGTTCTTATCGACCCCTACCCTATAATTATGAATTATGCAAGCCACAATTGACTTCATTTGAATGAAGGCCATCTCCTTTCCCAGACATATGCGAGGTCCGGCGTGGAATGCAGTGAACTTGTAAGGATTTTCTCCCACAAATTTTCCATCCACGAACCATCTCTCTGGCTTAAACTCCAGGCAATCCGTTCCCCAAATACTTTCCATCCTGCCCATGGCGTAAATGCTGTAGTCAACACCCCACCCTTTGCCCACAAAACTCCCGTCAGGTAAAACGTCATCTTGAACTGCTGATTTGGAATCAAGAGGCACAGGAGGGTACAAGCGGAGAGATTCGCACACAGCAGCATGGAGGTATTGCATGTCCCTCAATTCCTCGTAGCTGAACACGGTCCCTTTTGCTTCTGCTTCCACTTTTCTATTTGATAAGATCTGCACAATTTCATGGCGGATGGCCGACTCCACTCGAGGATGTGATGAAAGCACCCAGAAGAACCAAGTCAGCGAAGTCGACGGCGTATCTCTTCCAGCCAGCATAAAATTCACAATCATGTCTCTTAAAAAAACATCGGATCTCTGTTTCTCCTCATCTTCAACTTAGTCTGTTTCAAACTCATTAGCTGCTGCCATCAATCTGGATAGAAGGTCATTTCTTGGGGAATCGCTTCCCTTAAGTTGACTCTCGGCGATCTCTTTCCTTCTAGAGCGAATGATATTCATAGCAAAATCATCCACCGTACCAATCGCCTCGCGCAGCCGCCTTTCTGAGCCGAGGTTGAGGGCACGCTTGATTCTCCAAAGAAAGGGCACGCTGTACAGAAATCTCCCGAAACTTAATTCCGTGGCATCCCCAAAAACTCTGGCAAGAGGTAATTGCGGGAGAGAGGGATGCAGATAAGCAGGATCCACTCCGAAGGCAACTCTGCAAATATTATCGAAGGTGAATCTCTGCAAAACATCTTGCAAGTTTATGGAGACTCCTTCATTGCAGGCCTTGGAGAGGACAGGTATGAGGCGCTCCACAATTTCTGATTGCACCGTCTCCACCACGAAATTTCTGAGGGACTTAGTGTTGAATTCGTAGCTGGCAACTTTCCTCTGCATCTTCCATAGCTCGCCGTTGGCATTGAAAATTCCTCTGCCCAAAAAGTCGTGAAGAATAAAGTTGAAACGTTCCCCTTTCCTGTAATTTTCGAAATGGGTTTTGAGCACATGCTCCACATTAGCAGGATTGGCTGTGATATACGATCTTATTCCTCCTGGACGACTGTATTTGAATGTATTAGAAGGAGAAGCTGAGAGTAAATCCGTAATCCAATCGTGCAACCTGTAACGGTTTTTTATCAATGGAAAAAGTACGCCAAAGATGGGAATGAGAGTGGGGATCTCAGATTTATTCTTCTTTCGAACACGGAAGAAAAGGTGCAGCGAGAAAAAGACGCTGACAACTAGGCTAACACAAGGAAGGAGCAAATCAAGGGAGTGCTCAGCCATTTCCGTTGGCACAGATCTAAATTTTGTAATGCGACCAGTCTTAAATAACATACTCATGCTTTGACTTCTTTACATGGTATAAGTGGGACTGGTTTAACCCTTTCCTTTCGCCACACCGTTTCCGTTCCCCTAAATAGTCCCGTTAACCATTACAGTCGCAGCCGCCCAATTCCTGTGCATAGCCCAAACCAAACTCAAAACTCAAAGTCACTGTTCCCGTGCTGCGGAAGTTTGGTCGATGCCCATAAAGTGTTTGCTCACATAAAAGAACGAGATAGCCTCTCATGGAAAATATTCAGCGTACAGAAGACATGGGTATCCTCACGAGGCAGTCGCGGTGTTTCACCATATACAACAAACTGGTCTCCAACCCGATCAGCTTACATTTGCCAGCGTACTCCCAACTTGTGTCAAAATGGAAGCATCTGAACCATGTATAGGTATCCATAAAAGCATAACGGATAGAGGAATTTTGTCAGATTTTGTAGTTGGAAATGCTCTGGTAGACATGTATGCAAAATGTCGAAGCATAGGAAGGCTCGTGAACTGTTTGACTGAATACCTCAAAGAAATTTAGTCTCATGGAATGTCATGATTGAAGGATATGCGCGAAATGGATTTGTTGAAAAGGCTTTAGTAACTTTGAAGCAAATGCAATTGGCAGGTGTAAAACCAGACTCCGGAAACTTTGCCAGAATCCTCCCTCACTCTGCGAAAATGGGAGCTTTGGAACTGGTTACAGACATCCATCAAATGATAAAGGTTAGAGGAATTTCGTCATATGTTATAATTGCAGCTTCCCTAGTAGACGTGTATGCAAAATGTGGAAGCATAGACAAGGCAAGCAAACTTTTTGACATAATGCCTCAAAGAGATGTCATCTCATGGAATGCCATGATTGCAGGATATGCAAAATAGGGAAGCATAGATAAGGCACTTGTACTGTTTAACAGAATGCCTCAAAGAAATGTGTTCTCATGTAATGCCCTATTCACAAAATGGATTTGCTGAAAAGGCTTTGAAAACTTTCAAGCAAATGCAATTGGCAGGTGTCAATCCAGACTCCGCTACCTTTGTCAGCATCTTCCCTCCCTGTACGAAAATGGGAACTTTGGAACAGGGTATAAACATCCATCAAATGATAAACTAAAAACAATGCACGCGAACTGTTCGACGAAATGCCTAAAAAAAAATTGTGGTCCATGGAATGCCGTGATTGCAGAATATGCACAGAATGAATTTGTTGACAAAGCTTTAGAAACTTTCGAGCAAATGAAAATTGACAGTTGTAGAGCCAGCATCCTCCTCGCCTGTGCCAAAATAGAAGCTTTGGAACAGGGTATGGATGTCCATCAAAGCATAATGGAAGGGGGATTTTTGTCAAATATTATAGTTGAAAATGCTCTGGAAGACATGTATGGAAATTATGGAAGCATTGACAAGGCACGTGAACTATTTGACAAAATGCCTCAAAGAAATGTGGTCTCACGGAATGCAATGATGATTATAGCATAAGCACAAAATTAATGAAGCACGCTATAACATATCCTGACATTACAAGGTTTGCTTGTGTTCTATGTGCATGGAGCCATGCAGGTTTAGTGGATGAGGGCTGTACATAATTCAATCAAATGAGTAGCCCTTATTGTATTACACCTACAATTGATCATTATGTGTGCAGGTTCACCTTCTTGTACGTGCTAGTTAAACATGTGGTAGTTGTGTTATGTGTTTTCTTGGGGTCTGCAGATCACATATGAATATATGCTTAGGAGTATTTACAGCGACGGTGCTTTTTGATTTTGATCTTAAAGGTTCTCCAACTTATGTTGTTCTCTCAAACATCTATGCAGAAGTGGACAGGTGGTGTGAGGTTCAAATGGTAAGGGATTAATGAAAGATGAAGGAATTAAAAAGATCCTTGGATTTAGTTGAATTGAAGGTCATAAAATGGCAATTTTTTATTTTTTTTATATAGGAGACTGATCACATCCACAAACACAGGAGATCTATCCACAGTTGGAGAAACCGGCTTGGGAGAAAATTTGAGAGGCAGCCAAGCCTTCTCACCATTCCTTTATTATCAGATGGCCACGCACTAGAGTCATTTGGAGAGATTGTCCATTTCTCACACATTCCTCCACACTATTAATAGATCTAACAACTAATACTGATTCTATAATAATGATACTCTCTCATCCCTCCTTTATCTGACTTAAGCAACAACACCTACACTAGCAACATCAGAGGCAGCATAGGCAGAATCCCTTCCAGTTTGAGGATCATAGCCTCTTGCTCACCTTTGCCTAGTCCCATATCTACCATATACAAAAGGAGGAGCTTCTTTTGTCAATCTTGAATCAATATCAGTTGTTATTGTTGACCAAAAACTAACGCTGATTGAACTTGATCTAGTCACTAAAGCCTTTCTAGCATCAACAAGACCAGAATCAACGACAAAAGGAGGTTTAGAAGTGCTTTTCTTGTCTGGAGATTCATTACCTGACCCATTGGTGCCTCTATAGGGATCGTGCGGTCATCTGAGATTCCGTCTTTTTACATGCAACTGTATGGGCATTTGTCCGTGTTTAGACGTTTCCGTCGTTGATGGAGGAGACTTATTGGAGATAAAACCCTAATTTCTGTTTGTATTTGATACATTTTCTCTATCGATTGACGTCAGAGATATCAGACGAAAGATATTTCCACACTTGTGTGAAACCCTAATATAGGTAATTGTGAAAGAAAGCAATCCCTCCAGATGAATCAAGCATATTCTCGCTGCTCACCATTTACGCGGGCAAGATATTCAGAGGAGCCCTGTTTCTGTCGTTGACCGATTCCATGTTAACTCTTACCAAACCCTAACGTCACAAGTTATATTTTATTCAAATAATAAAATTAAATATCTAAAGTTATTCTTCATTTACTAAAAGGAAATTGTTGTGCCACTTTATTATCAAAACAAATATGGGGAAATTTATTAACAAGAATAATGTTATCTTAAACCTATGCAAACATAGTATATAATATAATATTTGTGGAGTTCATTATTCATATATGATTATTAAAAGTGCTAAAATTATGTCACTTCAAGTTGAGAAAAGATTATTGCCATCAATGTATTTAGCTATGGGAGGTTCAACATGAATTTATTCAAAATTATATTATCATTTTTAGATCAACATTGTTATTTGAAAAATAAATTTGCACATAACTTATTTATTAATTCATTACAAATATATTTAAAGAGTTGTTAGTATAATAGAAGGATGTGATAAAGTTGTTTGGAATGTAGGATGCATTGTTTGATCTTAAAATTTTATAATAAAAATATATCTTTTATTAATTTTCATTAATAATGGATCAATATAGTTTGTCTTAAAATTCAATAGTAAATATGCTAAACTACATAACTTTAAGTTTAAAATTAATTGTGAATCAATACCAGAAGCTATTGGAGTTGATAGTGAACCTCGAAGGTCCTAGAAATCACTTGCAATCAAAATGCCTATCACATACAAGAGATCAAAGCAATGATTATGTTCATGCAACCTTGAGAAGAGATTAAATCACACAAGCATTTGATATACTTTCAGTATTGTATAATGAATATATGAATGATTACAAAGTATAATAATGAATGCTTATAAAAGTAAAAGTACAAACCCTAAATGAGGATTTGATTAGATTGTGACAAGTGTCATAATCTTATGCGATGAGACAACTTGACCTATAAATAGTCCAATCTAATAATAAAATACACTCATAAGTTTAACTTAAGTAATTAAAGTAATAATGGACCTAATAATTAATTAATGACTAATTTATAATTAGGCAATTATCATAATTACTCCAACAAACAACCCCCCTCCCCTTAAGATCAACTTAGGGAGAAACTAAACAACTGGTAAAGGGTGCACTGATTGGTGCATCGATGGGTCCCGACTAAAGGCCTGATGAGATACCCGTGTACACACTTTTCTAAGAGAGCCCAAATATTGCAATACACTAAAATTATTAATTGATCACATTGTTACAAAGATTTACACTCTTAATGGTGGAGCTTATAAGAATGATTTCCTTTGTAATCTTAGGTGGTGGTTGGCTTGTTTCTTGTTTGATAAAGAGATTAAGAATTAATCTAATACATTTTATTTAATGGAAATTTTATTTCTTAGAATGATATTTTTTTTTTTTTATCATGTGACTCTTAAGGGATGGCTTAGTCTATGTTGTTGAAAGCTTTTAAACCTTTATTTTTTAGTTGCTTTTGGATTTTGGTATTGAAATTTGGGAAAATATTAGGTGGTGAAGAGGGCCTTACTTTTAGAATATGATATTAAGCAACTCTAAAAAAATACTCTTTTATATTTTTTAAAAATATTTGATAAATGTAGACTCTTGAAATAAGTCTTATAAAAGACTATATGGTAGCTTAACTATTCAAACACTTCTTAGCTTGCTAGTAAGTTTTACAACTCTAAAGGAATTTGTTTCATTTTATTTGATTCTTCTTTGGTGAATTGTCCATATTTTCTAAATGTACTGATATATTATAGTAAAAAATATTTCCACTGATGGGATATGCCCCTTTATTTAACAGCAATCATATAATTTGTTTACCTTAACAATGATCGCAAGGGAACTACAAATCACATATACATCCTAGATGAGGAGATTGCAAGATTTTAGTTGTTGTTTATTTATGGTTTAGTTGCAAATTTAGCTTTATAAATTTCATGACAATATAATAGTACTTGATAGGCTCATTGTATAAGATGCTTCAAGCAAGAGGAGAGTATAATTCAACTTCTAGGAGATGAAAATTTGGGTAATAAAAAATAAGAATATTTATTGGATAGTTATTTTGATGCAACAAAACCATCACATTCAAGGCTTTTTCTGTACTTAGGGTTAATTGCTAAGAAAACTAACAATACTTTGAGGTGGATTTTAGGAACCAAAGAACATCAAATCATGCAAATAATTCAGTCACTTTAGATGCCTAATGATAAATCTAGAATTGCATTGGCATAGTCTAAAATATTATTATCACCCTTACAAAATTTGATAGTCATGTAAGAATATGTGCTAAAAATAGATGGATTTGGGCTTAAAAATAATATTGATTGGGTTACTTATATTTATTGTTGCACTTCTTTAACATAGGTCTCAAGACAATTCACCTTATTATCAAATGAGAGGATTCTCTAAGCCACCAACCTCCATTATAATGAGTTATTATCAACTATGGATGTGTACCATTACACTTGTTAAAATTGATTAAATTTTATGGATTCAAATAAAGTGTTTAATTTCTATTAATTAGGTTGAGACGATGTGGAAAATTCTTATTTCATTCCAAGATCAAATTTTATAGAAAAGCAACAAATTGTTAATAAAAGATGTGATATGCAAGTACAATTCATACACTTAACAAACCTATCGCAAATTTAATGTTAATTAATAATCCTTTAGAACTATCAATGATCCTTGATGTGTTGATCTTTATAATTTTCACTTTATATAATATTTATAATTCCAAGCTTACATAAAATCACCTTTTATAATATTAGAAATATAGTTATATAGATGTTCATATATACAAACCCTCATATAGACAAAATGAAATATAATTGACCTTAGATCTCTATTATTCTTCTATAAAATTGTGTACAATTTGCTAGCATTGTTTTGCTTGTGAAGATCAAATAATGATAGGTGAGTTGTTTTAGCAAGTTTTGCATGTGGGAATCTTGTTTCTTCATAAGATGTAATACGTGATAGTTCTTAATGACACTAGTAACCATGATAAGTTAGAAATCCAGTAAAGTTAAAATATCAAGTAGGTACTCATAGTGTTTGATAGATGTGATAAATGGCATCAACAACAATCACTAAAAGATTTGGTGGGCCCACCTTACCACATCAACTTGACACATATGAAAGTATATAGCGATTAAGAAAAACCTAATAAAGAGAAAATAAGGGAGAGGAGTTGATGGTGGGTAGGGTAACTTTGAGCGAGGTGTCCACGTCATTAGCATCTGAGTTGGACAATTTTTTTTCCACTTCTCTTGACTGTCGAACTGGCATCCCCCCATTTTTTTGGCAAAAATTAGGCATGTTTATCAATGTTTTTAGATCATTTTTCAAAAACCACAAAAAAAGAGCCAAAAAAATTCATGGACTGATAATGGGTCACTAAGTCATGTAATATTGGTAAGTTGATGTGGCATTACATGATTAGTCAGTTTGGGTATTTTTTGAATTAAAGTGATTTGCAGTTGGATATTAAGTGTAAATGTATTTGGCACTTTTGTTGCCCAAAAGTGGGCCCTGAGTTGTCCAAAGCTAGGCTCCAGGATGTCCAAAGCTATACCCACAATAGGTCCTATACCCACGATCGACTCCTCTCCCTTATAATAGTAAAGTGAGAATTAAAAATCGCAAAAGCAATTTAAAAAAGAAAGAATGGTTTCTTATGAGTAAAAGTTATTAGACTAGATTTTTAAAATAGTTCAATTAAAAATAGTCATGTACACTTTAAATATCCAAAATTAAAATGTTAATTTTAACGTATATTATTAACCTCATGAAAAATATATTTGACTAATATGATTTTTATAGCACAAGTTTAGTCTTTTACGATCATTAGTATTATTATTTTATTTTATTTTATTTATCAAATAATAATATTTATCAGCCAAACATCTCTTTTAATATTGTAATGGTGAAATTTGTATATCTATGCAAATTCTTATTTAATTTTTTATTCATCTTGATGTCATGTCTTAATACAATTGCATATCAACAAATGACACACTCTTGTAAAAAGTTGGGTGTTGCAAGTATGAGCGGTTGTTGTTGTCATTAATGTCAACAAGCTTGTGTTGTCATTGGTGTCAACAAGCTTGTGTTGTCATTGGTGTCAACTATTTGAGAAGAAGATTGTTGCAAGAGCATGTGTTTCCTATGTTGTTGCATTGATGATGCTCTGATTAGTTGCATTAAATACATTGTCATTAGTAAGCTACTGGTGTCAACCTCTAGTGTTGCTTTGATAAGCTTTTGTCCATGGTTGAGGAAGAGGTGAAGATATTGAGGATGTGTTTCTGGTGCTTGGTTTCCAAGTGCTTTTGAGAAAATTTGATAAAAAGAGGAAACAGTGAGTTGTAGTGTGTTCTAGGTTGAAGAGTAGGGTTTTGGTGTTGCTCCACACTTCTCTTATGTTGAATATTTTCTTATGCACTTCAAATATGTTGATTAGAGGCGTTCAGATGTGTTGTATCCAAAATTTGATGTGCTAGATCGTTGTACAAAATAAGAACTGTGTTCACCATTGTGTGAGCTATGTATTGCATAGGTTTCTAAGAGAAATGTTTTTGCTCCACGTTTCTTTGCAATTTAGTTTCAAATCTTACAAATTTGAAGATGTGTTGATAGTGTTGGTATCTTTCTTCACTTGAATTTGGTTGAGGTTTGATGCTTCAAAAGTCAATTTCTTAAGTTACAATGTATGGTAGAGTTGTTTGAGTGTACTAGGTGTGTACATTCATCAAGTGAAAGTTGTTGCAAAGAAGTTTGTTGGATTTCAGGGTATTTGTGGAATATTCCAGATTGTGTCTAGGTGACATTTGTTGTTTGCGAGTTGTTATTGATTAAAGGAAGCATGTACTTAAAATTTTAATGGCGTTTACATGGGTAATAGTCGACCTTGGTGTTTACACTAATTGTAGTGGATGTTTATTATTTGTAGAAGCATGTTGTAGCATGGTGATATAGATTTGGGTCCTAGATAAGGAGTGGTGTGGTCTGCCTTCACTTCTATCTACCATGGAAGTGTTTTTGTGCCAATCTAATTTGAAGTTGCATGATTGATGTGCATAGCCAACCTTGGAGAATGTTTTCAAGGTTGAAGATGATATAAATATGAGTTGAGTTGTTGAGGGATGTGAAGATAGACAAGTATGATGTGAATGATACGAATTGCAGAGTGTTAGAGTGTGAATTAAGAACTGTGGTGTGAGTGTTCATGTGTTAGATTGTTGGATGCAATGAGCAGAAGATGTCTACAATTCTTCGATTAACCTATGAAGGTGTTGGTGATGTTGTCATGGATTTCTCTGTTACATTGAGATGGATTTCTCTGTGTAACATTCTTCTCTATCTTCTTTTCTATTCTGGCAATGAGCCTTTCTTCCTTTGGGTAGTGAACCCTCCGACAATGAGCCCTTTATATTCGATGTTGATATTACTTTATATTGTGAGCTAATCCTCACCATGGTTTTTCCCATCTTGAGTTTTCCATGTAAATCTGGTGTTCTCTTATGCATGGTGTTGATTTGATTCAATTTTTATTATTTGTTTTTCATGTTAAATCATTATAATAGATTAAGCATTAATTGAATAAATGTGGATCTGTATGTTTGTGAGGGTTTTGAAGCTTTAAGGTACAACTGATTCACCCCCCCTCTTAGTTGTCTTTTGTATTCAAAAATTGGTATCAGAGCCAAGTTCCTTGGAAGAAATTTTAACTACTTGAGGTAGATCTAGGATGGTGCATAAGAAAGAGATCCCTATGTTTGATGGAATGGATTATGCATTCTAGAAGACAAGGATGGAAATTTTTCTAGTTTATCTTGGATTTGATGTCTAGAAGTCTGTTAAGAATGGATACACTAAACCTACAAATGGTCCATGTACTACTAATGAGATCAAAGCCTATGAAAGCAATGGTAAATCAAGGTATGCTCTCTTAAATAGACTTACTAATTTGAATTAGTGAAAGCGATGAGTTTGAAAACTGTTAAAGATGTTTGGGTAAAGTTAGAAAGCATTTATGAAGGAGACAATAAGTTCAAAGAAGCTAAGATGCAGAATATGAAGATAATGTTTGAGAACCTAAGGATATATGAAGATGAAAATGTTACAAGCTAAATGTAGAGGGTAGATGAAGTTTTTAGCTCCATCAGAGGTCTTGGTGGCGAACTCAAAGAACCATAAATGGTAAAGAAAATTCTCATAACTCTTCCTAAGTCTTACAGTCATAAAGTTTCTTCTATTGAGGAATTTGCAAATATAAATCAATATACTAGAGATCAGTTGTATGGTTCTTTAACTACTTTTGAGATGAGAGAATTTGGAACAAATAGTGGTACAAAAGTTGAGAGTGCTTTTAAGGCTAGCAAATCAAAGCAGATCAAGGAATCAGATCAGGAGGATCTTGATGATATAGAAGCTAACTTTGTAAGGAGAATGAAGAAGGGTACTGTAAGTACAGTGGTAAGTTTCGTTTCAAATATTTTAGTTGTGGAAAGATAGGTCATTATGCTTCAAGATGTCCAAACAGAGCTTTGAATAACTAAAATAAGGAGAACAAAGGTAAGATGATTAAGAAAGTTTTTATGTTAGAGAAGATGCAAGTATTTATGATGATGAATCTAATTATGGATATGAAGATGATAAATGCTTGTTCATGGCTTTAAAAGATGAATATGTTTATGCTAACTCTAAGAGATGTGTGAAGGAAAGCCCTCCAAAGACAAAGGATAAGACTAAAGGTACTTTGGTATCTACTTTTCATAATAGACAAGAGAAGAAATACTAGATCATTAGCAGTGGTTGCTCTAATCATAAGATCGGTGATAAGAGTAAGTTTATTAAACTTGAAAAATATGATGGAGGATGTGTTAGATTTGGTGATGATACATCTACTAAAATATGTGGAAAAGGTTCTATCAATTTTGATGGCAAGAATAATACTGATGATGTTTATTATGTTAAGGGTTTGAGGCATAACCTCTTGAGTGTTGGAAAAATGTGTAGCAAAGGGTACAATCTTATGTTTCAGGGTGATGGATGTGAAATCAGAAAAGGATCTAGAACTATGGTTGTTGTTGGAAGATGGAAGATGGAAATGTTTATCAGCTTAAGGATGTTGATGGTCATTGCTTTATGACTTAGATTAATGAAAGTTGGTTATGGAATAGGAGGATGTGTCACATCAATTTTGATAACCTAGTAATAATTAGTTTAGTTCAAGCTATGAGAGATTTTGCAAAGATTACAAAGCCTATCAATGTTTTCTATAAAGAATGTCAAATTGGAAAGCAAGCAAGAAGCAACTTCAAAGTCAGAGAACAATCTACTATTGGACTGTTGGAATTGGTACATATAGATCTTTGTGGACCTACAAGAGTAAGAAGTCTTCAAGGTGATACGTATTTCATGCTATTGATTGATGATTATTCTAGAATAACATGGGTTACATTTCTCAAAGAAAAATTTGAAGCTCTAGATAATTTTAAAGCATTTAAAGTTATGGTTGAGAATGAAATGGATATGAAAATCAAATGTTTGAGTTCTGATAGAGGTGGAGAGTTCACCTCCAATGATTTTAACATCTTTTGTGAGAATCATGACATAAAGAGGCACTTGTCTTTCTTGAGGACTCCTCAGTAGAATGGAGTAGTTGAAAGAAAGAATAGGACTATTCAAGAAGCTACAAGGACAATGATGAAAGAGGAAAATCTATCGAAATTCTACTGGAGAAAAGTAATTCATACTGTTGTTAAAATATACTTAATAGAGTTCAAGCAAGAGCAAACAACACAAAGACTCCCTATGAGCTATGGTATGGAAGGATTCCTACTATCAAGTACTTCAAAGTGTTTGGAGGGTAAAAGCACAAAGTTGTGTCACACTTTCAACCAAATAAATAGTTTCGAGGGAAATATTTTTGGCCAGAAAGGTTTTAGCCTAATAGGTTTCGACTGAAAGCACGTGGCCTATACTTGGCACACAGGTTTCAGCTGAATAAGTTTCGGTTGAATCTCAAAAAATTAAATTTTTCCTTTTCCCGCTTTGAAATTGGATTTTTTAATGTGTGAGGCTTTTATAGAAAGGGTTTTGAGTGAAACCCTTTCTACCGAAATTGTCTATGTGGCATCCTAATTGGCAGCCAACTCAACTTTTTTCAAAAAATTTTGAAACTTTCAACTTCAACTAAGTATTTCTTTAGAATATTTTTCTAAAAAGTAAAAAACTCAGTAGAGCTCGGAGTGGTGAATCCAAATATGTAATTTTTTAAATATTTTGATTGATTTTAATATATTTTATTTTTAAAATAATACAAGTAGGTTAAAGTTAAAAAAGAGGCTGATTAAAAAAAATTTAAAAATAGTAAAACATATTAATTTTTTAAAAAATATATATGGGGCACAAGAGGAGAGAGTCTTCTTTAAAAGGGTATAATTTGTTTTTTTTAAATGATTAAAAATATAGACAATAGTTGATGGCTCGTGAAAACTATCGAATTTTGACAAATTTGACTTTAAAACATTATTATGAGAAAAAAATACATCAAAATTTGATTTATTTTTTTCCATGCACAAGATATTGAAGTTACCTATTTGGAGAAAAAATAATTAGGGAGAAATGAATTTTTTTCAATTTCTTTCTTGGGGTGTGTGCAAGAAGTTGAGTTCACTTTTTGGCCAAAAAGTGGAAGTGTTTTTCTTGATTTTCAAAATTTGACACATTTGACCTTAAAATTTGAAGCACTTAGAGTTGAAATCTTTAAAAAAGTCACTAATCATAAAATGTAGTGCTCGAAGTCTAGTTTCCAATTATGTAATTTATTTCAATACCCAGATTGTACAAATTGAGTTTTAATAGGCATTTCTAAAAACCATTGTTTAAAATTCATTTTTTTTACCATACCATGCACGTGCACGACATCCATATTTTGACTTAAATTATCGTATTTTTCTAAATCCTTTTGGGAAAAGTTTTGTGACTCACTGAAGCTTGTTCTTGATATTTTTTTGTAATTTTTTATTGAATTTTTTTTTTTTGTTAAATTTGTATTAGGCAGATTTGTCATTTTGAAAAATCGTCGTGTACGACATGTATAAGATGACCTAAACTTATCATTTTCTATTTTTTTTTAAATTGAAAATAATTATATGAATTTTGTTCTCGTGCAATCCACTTGTCAAAATGTTATGTTGATCAAAAGTTATTAAAATAGTAAAAAACCCTGATATTTAAAGTTTATGGACCAATTTTATTAGAAATTAATTGAAAAATAGAAAAAAAAATCCAATTGCAAAAAAAATTACATATTTAGAATCTGCATTGTTTAATCTAAAATGGGTTTTAATTTCGTCAGAAAATTCTGCAAAAAAGGTCGTCAGCCATATGTCCAAAGTCGGTATTTTTCTTTGACATTGTTAGGACCTTCAACTTGCAGGTCAAACTAGGTTGAAGGCCTAGGTTCGGACTTCCAATGCTTTTTCCAAACAAAAAACCTAGGCAAAAACCCAACCACAAAGCAAAAAAAAATCAAATTTTAAAAAACGGGATCCCGTTTATTAATAAACGAGATCCCGTCTTATAATTGGGATCTCATTCCCTATTCTATAATATTTAGACCATTATAAAGGAAACGGGATCCCATTTCCCGGCCAACGGTCCCCACATTCAATGCTGAAGAACGGGATCCCGATTATAGAATGGATCCCGCTTCTTATAAACGGGATCCGGTTTTTATAAGCGGGATCCCGTTTCTTTTATTTAAATATACTGCAAAAAATTACTGTGAAGTATGCAACTTCACATGGGCCGAGAGCAGTAAAAGTAAATTATTTTTCATAAGCTATTGTATTTACAGGTGGTGAACTTGATTTTTAGTTGATTTTATCAAACGGGGCATCATCTACACCATTTTTGAAGTGGAATTGTGTTATTTTTGTGCTTGTTTGGAGGAACAAAAGGTTTTCAATTTGCAATATGGATTGAATTTTTCAAATGAGGCATGAAGAAAACAATTTTTAAAGTGGAATTGTGGTAGTTTTCTACTTGTTTTGAGGAACACAAGAGGAAGAATTTTGTCATAATAGGTATTCAACTTCCAATTTGGATTGAATATTTTGAAGTATTTCACTATTAACATTCATTTGTGCTTGAGAATTTTATAATTATGGGAGATAAAGCTCGTAATAAGAGAAGGAAGACATTGACTCCTCAAGAAGTTGAAGCAAATAGAGAAAAAGAGAGACAAAGACAAAGAGAAAGAAGAATGAGAATGAAATCAATGAATGATGGTGGAGCAACCAATTCAACAACTATTGAAGATGAAAACACTTGAGGATACCATGGTTGTAGATGAAGCTAATTTGCAAGGAGTCAATTTGGAGAAGAATATGATTATACAAACAAGTCCTACTATGTCTTCAAATCCCTCTTTGAATGCTATGGAGAATGTTTCAATATGCACAAATCCAGGTACGTCATCAAATCCACATGTTAGTGAAATGGTAAATTTGTATGTAGAAGTTTTACAAGATGCCGGACTTAATGATGTTGACATTGACTATATTCAGAGAGATGAAACTTTTATAGAATTTGTTGAAAACAAAAAGAAAAATTTTGTTTCAAATGAAAATCAAAATGATCATTTTCTTTGAAAATGAAAACAAAACCTCAGATTTTTGATGACGAAAAATGAAACCATTTTGATGAAAATGAAAATGAAAATGAAAATGAAAATGAAAACCATTTTGTTGATGAAAATGAAGATGAAAATGAAGATAAAAATCTAGAATGTGATGTTGAATTTAATGAAAATACTTTTTTTTAAATTGGAAGTGGTGTTTCCGATAATCTTCCTAGTCAAATTTCTTAGAGGCAAATAAGAACACATGCGAATAGAATATACACCAAATTTTTTTATCGTAAAAAAATTGCATTTCAATGACAACTAATGATGCAATTGATGAGAATGCAAAAAATGAGGAAAGTAATGAAAAGGTTAGGCTTTTATGTTAAACCAAAAAGAAAAGATCAATCATTAAAACATGTTATGTCTATTGTTGCTAGTGCCATTCAATCTATTGGGAAAAATAGTCGATCTAAAGATAAAAACACAGCAAGAAGAGCTATAACTACTGCTATAGTTAATAAAGCAACTTTGAATAAAAGAATGGTAAGCAATATTAGTGAAGTTTTAAAAATACATCCTAAAACATTACTAAGAGTGGCAAAAAAGAGAAAGTATAGAAAATGATCCTATCAATCAATGTTGGAGTTTCAAAGTGACTCACTGAGGTCCGATATAAAATTGAATGTTGAAGTTAAATCTTTGATCGAAAAAAATATTGGCATGATAATACTAGGGTTTCATCTAATGCTAGAGATGTTTTAAAATTAAGGGTGGGGTCCAAAGTTCGCGATCCTCACCCAAAACACCTATTAGATACAACACAAACTGAATTTTATAGAAAATTTTGTAGCGATTCAGTGTTACATAGTAATATTAAAATAAGTCAAAGGTCTTTTGAAAAAAGTAAACCCGGGTATGTAAAAATTAATAAGCAACGAATATCTTGTTGTTGTAAAATACATGTTCAATTTCGTTATTTTTATGATGTTTTTCGATATATACGTTGTACCTTGCATACTAACATGATTATATAGGATTGTGGTATTGATATGCCACCTGAAGCAATAAGAGAGTTTATTTCAGGTTTGTTTTGTGAAAAATCTAATGATAAATTATTTTATTTAAGTTCTTGTATTTCTGGACAATGCATTAACTGTGGAAATCTTAAGAGAGTTTATTTCAGGTTTGTTTTGTGAAAAATCTAATGATAAATTATTTTATTTAAGTTCTTGTATTTCTGGACAATGCATTAACTGTGGAAATCTTTCATTTTTAACAATTTGTTTGCATGAAAGTGTTGACCATGATTTTGGACAGCAATTAGTAGATGTCAAAAGATTTAAGAATGTTCACTATTCTTTAAAAGATGGAAAAATCGGAAAGTGTTGTGATTTAGTTACAGAAAAAGTTAGTGTGCATGCATTTATGAGTGAATTTAAGAATAAAATTGTACCAAAATATGTCATGCACTCTGAACATGCTCGATGGCTTGATGGCCAATTTCGTGCATGTAGAGACAAATTTCCAATTGGTATTATACTTTTAGTGGTTGATTTTGTGGAGAATTATACTCTCGCTCGGCAAGAGGAAATTCAATCTCAATATTATAATTCAGTGCAAGTAGCTATGTTTGTCCATATTGTTTATAGACATGCAGATGATAGCTAGTGCAGGAGCACCTAGGAAACAGTCTAGGTTGATTTTTGTTTGGGTATGATATTGTGAAGGTCATATTGACCATTTAGTTAGCATTTATGGATTTTGAATAAAACTTGATCTGTTGTGATCAGTGTAATGAGTAGTGAAAAGGATAGTTGAGTGTAGTTCCTCATTTGGTTTAGGTTGGCAACATTTGGAAAAAGTTGGAAAACACAGCGGGTTTTTCAACTCTTGCTTTTTGATCATTAGAAGGCTGACCTAGGGTTGTTAACTACTTTGAGAACCTTTAAAATGTGGCCCTCGACCTAGAATAGGTTGGAAAAGCTTTGTACATAACTGTTGGAGTTTACTGATCATATGAAAAAGTAATGAGTTTCTTGAAATTTTCTGGTTTTTAGTGCTTATTTGTGTGTTAATGGAGGGTTCCAAGCACTAAATAGTGTGTGGCACATGTGGTATTGGTTTTCCAAGCTTTTTTTAGTTAGTAGTTAGTTTGTATTATCAATTTCTAGCTTTGTTCTTTGTTAGTTTTGTTTCTTTCATTGCTGATCAGACCGGTTAGCTGTTAATCATGGAGTCTTAGACCTCTCTTTTCCACTGCACCTAGTGTATAGTCTATGGGGGAATGAGGCTAAGCTCCATGCCTTTAAATATTTTAGGTTTAGAAGTCAGTAGGTGTCAAGGAAGCATGGTGAAGATCTTTTCCTAGGCGAGCTTGACAGTGCCCGGCTAGGAAAGGCAATGCAACCCAAGCCCTAACGTTGCAGGGGTGTTAATTCCCTATCAACCCAAGGTGTGCGGTGGAAGTAGGAAACCTTACAAAGGTTTGGCAAGAAGGCAGAGTATTCACCAGTCCATTTGGTGGCTAAAAGAAACAAACAGTTCACAGTGAGGTCAAGAAATGGCCTAAAAAGCCCTAATTCCCACAAAATCAGGGTTATGCCTATGTACGGACTGAGAGAACCTAAAACCTCAAAAATCCTTGAGAGGTTTGAAAATGAACTAGGGTCTCAAAAGGAAGTTTGTGAAGTTCTTTAGAAAAGTTGGAAGTTTAAGCCTACTTTCTCGGGTTAGGAGGCGTAATTGGGGCTACTAGCCCTTTTTAAACCCTAGAATAGGGTTTGGTGAGAGCGATGGAGAAATGGAGTATGGTGGATGATCAGGAACCCTAGGTGGATTTTTTTGAAGCTATGGAAGTCAATACACATCCCTGCAACAAGTTGGTAAAGCTTGGAGGTTTAGTGGCCTTTAGGGAAGAGTAAGGGCCAAAGGTGAGATAGTGGCAAGGCACCAAGATTGGCTTGGTGGAATGCAAGAATGATGATAGTGGGGTTGGCCAGAAGGACCAGGGGTTTCTATACCTGAAATAGGACCTAAAGGTTGAGGTGGGAGAGTCACCTAAGAGTTCTTGAGATCAAGGACCCAGAGCATGGGACAGTGAGTGTCTCATCCAACCCTACCCTATCAGATTGGTATCAGAGCAAGCAAAAGATTTGGGAAGAATCTTGTATGTCAGACCTTGAATCCAGTGGTTCTACCATCATGGTGACAAATGCAGAATTGGCCAAGATGTTTGAAGAGCAAGAGGAGGACAATAAATTGAAAGAAAAAATAGAGCAGCTTGAGAAAGCATTGAACAATGTGAAGTTGGAAGGAAAAATACCAAAGGAAGAAGAGGTTGCAGAGGAGGAAAAGATCCCTGAACCTGACCCTATTTTGGAGGAAGAGCCTTTCTTGAAAGCATTGAAGGCGTTGAGTGGAAAAGGACTTGAAGGAATACCACTATTTAGTGGAAAAATGGAAGTTGATTTAGTTGTTGATTGGATAGAGGGAATGGAAAACCATTTTGAATGTGATGGAGTCACTGAGGCACATAAGGTAAAGGTGGCCAAGTCAAGACTAAGAGGTTCTTCCTTG
The DNA here is from genome assembly GCA_007258455.2 of Sequoia sempervirens. NCBI lineage: Eukaryota > Viridiplantae > Streptophyta > Pinopsida > Cupressales > Cupressaceae > Sequoia > Sequoia sempervirens. The sequence goes on from VDFB02328555.1 coordinate 25,513, forward strand.
ACATGGTGGAAGTTCATTCAGACAGAGAGGGAAAAAGAAGGTAAGAAACCTATCTCTACTTGGAAGGGAATGGTTGCCAAGATAAGAGAAGCATACATGCCAGATGACTATGAGATACAATTACACAAGAAGAGGCAAAGCTTAAGGTAGAAAGACCAAGATGGAATACCTACACAGAGGAGTTCCAAAAACTTTGTATGAGGTCTATTGTTTCAGAAGATGAAAGTCTCAAGGTGGCTAGGTATCTTAATGGCTTGAAATGGAACATTCAAGAGGAGATGGCTCTTTTAAGTCCTAAGACAGTACATCAATGTTACCAATTAGCCATCAAGATTGAGGAAAGGAACAAGAGGAAGCAAGACTAGGCTTCTAAGGGTAGAGGCAAAGGTAGAGATCAAAGAGATCAAAGAGGACAGCGAGGTGGCTACCAAGGTAGAGGCAATGACCAAAGAAACCAAGGAGATTCTAAAATAATAGAGCATGGAGGTGAAACATCTTCTAGAGGAGGATATAACAGACGTAGAGGACCTCAAGGGGGTTCAAACAGAGGAAGAGGAGTAGGCAGGAACAATTCATACTTTGCAAATATGAAATGTTACCATTGTGGACAAGTAGGTCATCCTGCTTATAGGTGCTCAGAGAAAGCATCTTCATCAAGCAATGAGAAGAGAGTGGCTTATGCACAAGAGGACACCATGAGTCCTAAATCATCTGAGATCAGTCATATTGAATCTGAGGTAGGAGAGAATCTGATGTTCAATAGAGTTTTGATCAGACAACCAGTCAAAGAAGAACCAAAACAAAGGAGAGCTCTATTTAGAGTAAGGTGCAAGATACTTGGAAAAGTGTGCAAGGTCATAGTAGATTCAGGTTCAACAGACTATATCATATCAGAGGAGGCAGTAATGAAACTGAAATTGGAGAAGGTACCCCATACTAACCCTTACAAGGTCACATGGCTAAACAAAGGGAAAAGTGTTTTAGTGAATGAGCAAGTAACAGTGGAGTTTTCCATTGGAGGGTACAAGGACAAGTTAGTTTGTGATGTGTTACCCATGGATGCATGCCATCTGCTATTGGGCAGACCATGGTAGTATGACATAAGTGTCATGTATGATGGAAAAGAGAACACCATTTCTTTCAAGAAGGATGGGAAGACATTTAAGTTGCAGTCACTGACAGAAGAGGAAGAAGGACAGTCAAAGACACCAAACATCATGTTGAGTAGTGGGAAAGAGTTCCTCAACAACCTACATCAAGAGGGTGAAGGATATGTGGTCATGTTACAGCCTAAAGAAGAAGACAAGGCTACAAAGACAGTCATACCTGGAGTAGTCCTAAAGTTGTTGGATCAGTTCAAGGACATTGTCAATGAGGGTACACCTGCAACTCTACCACCAAAGAGAGCCATAAGTCATCAAATTGACTTCATACCTAGAGCCTCATTACCTAATAAAGCAACATACAAGCTTACACCAGATCAGAATCTAGAGGTAGCTAGGCAAGTGCAAGAATTATTGGATCAGGGATTGATTCAAAAGAGCATCAGCCCATGTGCAGTACCAGTGGTTTTAGCAACCAAGAAAGGCGGTAAGTGGAGACTTTGCACTGACTCTAGGGCTATAAACAGAATTACAATCAGGTATAGGTTCCATATCCTTAGGATTGAAGACTTGATGGATTGTCTTGGAGACGCTCAGTACTTCACCAAGTTGGTTCTCAAGAGTGGATACCATCATATCATAAATAAGGATGGTGATGAGTGGAAGACAACATTTAAGAAAAATGATGGTTTACATGAATGGAGAGTTATGCCATTTGGCCTCTCTAATGCCCCTAGCACATTCATGAGGCTCATGAATGAAGTGCTCAAGGACTTTATAGGGATATTTGTGGTGGTATACCTTGATGACATCCTCATATACAACAAGACAATAGAAGAGCATTTGAAACATGTGGAGCAGGTTCTTAGAAGGTTGCAAGAGGAGAAGTTGGCAATCAATCTAGAGAAGTGTGAGTTCTTTAAGCAAGAGCTTGTCTATTTGAGTTTTGTAGTGTCTAAAGGATCATTGAAGATGGATCCAAGCATGGTGGAAGCCATCCTAAACTGGCCTACACCAACCACAGGGATAGAGGTAAGAATTTTTCATGGATTGGCTCAATTTTATAGAAAATTCATAAGGAACTTTAGTGGCATATGTGCACCAGTCCTAGATACAATCAAGGGTGGTTTAAAAACTAAGTTTGTGTGGACTCAAGAAGCTGAGAAATGGTTTGAGAAATTGAAACAAGAGGTGGCAACTCAACCTATTCTTTTGTTACCTAGTTTTGACAAATTGTTTACTATTGAATGTGATGCAAGTGGAGTGGCAGTAGGAGGAGTGCTAAGTCAAGAGGGCAGGCCTATAGCCTTCTTTAGTGAGAAGCTCAATGAAGCTAAGAAGATGTATTCAACCTATGACTTAGAACTTTATGCTTTGGTTCAGTCACTTAGAAAATGGAGGCATTACCTTCTACCCAAGGAGTTTGTAGTCTTTACTGACAATCAGGCACTTAGTTTTATCAACACTCAAGAGAAGTTGAGTAATAGGCATTTGAAATGGATGGAATACATCCAAGCTTTTACCTTCACCATCAAGCACAAGAAGGGACAGCTAAACAAAGTAGCAGATGCATTAAGTAGGAGATTGTTGATAGTGCAAGAGATACAAATCAAGAGCATTGGCATAGAGAGTTTCAAGGATCTCTATGGAGAAGATGAAGACTTTTCAGAGGTCTATAAGGTATGTTCTAACTTTGAGAACCATTTCCATAGCCAATACTCTGAGTATACATTGCAAAGTGGGTTATTGTTTAAGGGAAATCAATTATGTGTTCCAAGAGGGTCAACGAGGGAAAATATGATTCAAGAAAAGCATAATGGCAGTCTTAGTGGACATTTTGGCATCAATAAGACTTTAGAACTAGTGCAAAGATTTTATTACTAGCCTAAGTTGGCAAGAGATGTAAGAAAGTATGTGGAGCAATGTGTTGTGTGTATGAAGGCTAAGGGAGGAGCTAGTGATGCTGGTCTATATCAACCCCTACCCATTCCTAATAGACCATGGGAGTGTGTGAGCATGGATTTTGTGGTAGGCCTTCCTAAGACCAAGACTAGTTTTGACAGTGTCTATGTAGTGGTAGATAGATTTAGTAAGATGAGTCATTTTATTCCCTGCAAAACTACTCATGATGCAAGTTACATAGCTCATATTTTCTTCAAAGAAGTTGTAAGGATCCATGGATTTCGTTTGAGCATTGTTTCAGACAGGGATGTGAAGTTCATGAGTCATTTTTGGAAGACTCTATGGAGTAGATTGGGCACAAATCTGTCTTTTGGGTCAGCTTACCATCCTTAGACCGATGGTTAAATAGAGGTGGTTAACAGGGTGCTAGGTAACCTTTTAAGGTGCCTAACTAAGGAGTATGGAAAGACATGGGATATGGTTATCTCACAAGCTGAGTATGCATACAATGATAGTGTGAACCAGACCACAGGGAAGAGTCCTTTTGAAGTTGTGTATGGGATGCACCCAAGAGGCATATGTGAGCTTAGAGATCTTGGAGCTATGGAACAAAGAAGTGGACATGCAGAAGACTTCAGTTAGACCATGAAAGAGATTTAGGAGCAGGTGAAGAAGACAGTCACCGAGGCTACACAAAAATTGAAAGAGAAGGTAGATATGTCAAGGAAAGATGTGCAGTTTCAAGTAGGGGACTATGTTATGGTCCACCTTAATAAGTCAAGGTTGTAGAAGGGAATGTAAACCAAGTTGCAGATGAAGAGAGTGGGTCCATGCAAGGTCTTGGCCAAGTATGGAAAGAATCCATACAAGGTGGAGTTACCTGCCGATCTAGGAATCTCACCAGTTTTCAACATAGCTGATTTGATCAAGTATAAGGGCATAGTCGGTGATGAGGTTTAGAACAGTCAGGAGATCTTCAAGGACATCAGTAATGTACCCCTACCTAATCAAGAGAAGCCTCACGCAGAGCAGATCTTGGAGTCAAGAGTACAAAAGTCTACAAGGAACAAGGTGTACATGGAGCACCTTATCAAGTGGAAGAACAAGCATGACTCAGAAGCCACATGGGTACAAGAAGATTAGTTCAAGAAGTTTGGTATTGACCTATCCTTGATTTCTCCTTCCATTCCTTAGTGTTTGGGCTGAGAGGGGGAGAATGGTGCAGGAGCACCTAGGAAACACACCTAGGAAACAGTCTAGGTTGATTTTTGTTTGGGTATGATATTGTGAAGGTCATGTTGACCATTTAGTTAGCATTTATGGATTTTGAATAAAACTTGATTTGTTGTGATCAGTGTAATGAGTAGTGAAAAGGATAGTTGAGTGTAGTTCCTCATTTGGTTTAGGTTGGCAACATTTGGAAAAAGTTGGAAAACATAGCGGGTTTTTCAACTCTTGCTTTTTGATCATTAGAAGGCCGACCTAGGGTTGTTAACTACTTTGAGAACCTTTAAAAGGTGGCCCTCAACCTAGAATAGAGGTTGAAAAAGCTTTGTAACTGTTGGAGTTTACTGATCATATGAAAAAGCAAAGAGTTTTTTGAAATTTTCTGGTTTTTAGTGCTTATTTGTGTGTTAATGGAGGGTTCCAGTCACTGAACAGTGTGTGGCATGTGTGGTATTTGTTTTCCAAGTTTTTTGTAGTCAGTAGTTAGTTTGTCTTATCGATTTCTAGCATTTTTCTTTGTTAGTTTTGTTTCTTTCATTGTTGATCAGACCAGTTAGCTGTTAATCATGGAGTCTTAGACCTCTCTTTTCCACTGCACCTGGTGTATAGTCTGTAGGGGAATGAGGCTAATCTCCATGCCTGTAAATATTTTAGGTTTAGAAGTCAGTAGGTGTCAAGGAAGCATGGTGAAGATCTTTTCCTAGGCGAGCTTGACAGTGCCCGGCTAGGAAAGACAGTGCAACCCAAGCCCTAACGTTGCAGGGGTGTTAATTCCCTATCAACCCAAGGTGTGCGGTGGAAGCAGGAAACCTTACAAAGGTTTTGTAGGAAGGTAGAGTCTTCACCAGTCCATTTGGTGGCTGAACGAAACAAACAATTCACAGTGAGGTCAAGAAATGGCCTAAAAAGCCCTAATTCCCACAAAATCAGGGTTACGCCTGTGTACGAACTGAGAGAGCCTGAAACCTCAAAAATCCTTGAGAGGTTTGAAAATGAACTAGGGTCTCAGAAGGAAGTTTGTGAAGTTCTTTAGAAAAGTTGGAAGTTTAAGCCTACTTTCTTGGGTTAGGAGGCCTAATTGGGGCTCAAGGGCTACTAGCCCTTTTTAAACCCTCGAATAGGTTTGGTGAGAGCAATGGAGAAATGGAGTATGGTGGATGATTAGGAACCCTAGGTGGATTGTTTTGAAGCTATGGAATTCAACACACATCCCTGCAACAAGTTGGTAAAGCTTGGAGGTTTAGTGGCCTTTAGGGAAGAGTAAGGGCCAAGGGTGAGATAGTGGCAAGGCACCAAGATTGGCTTGGTGGAATGAAAGAATGATGATAGTGGGGTTGGCTAGAAGGACCAAGGGTTTCTATACCTGAAATAGGACCTAAAGGTTGAGGTGGGAGAGTCACCTAAGAGTTCTTGAGATCAAGGACCCAAAGCATGGGACAGTGAGTGTCTCATCCAACCCTACCCTATCAATAGCACTGAGGATGATAGAAATTTTTTGAGGGAGTATCATTTTTATTTGAGTGATAATCGGTTACACTCATCAAAGTTTGTTCAATATTGTTTTAGTATATTTTATGGAAATTTAAGAGACAGAGGAATCCATATGAAAGAACACCTCATATGGTCAAATAATTTTACGGGGCAATTAAAAAATGCTAGAATGTTCTATTGGTTAAGTAGGGTTCACAAGGAACTTAATGTCCAACATATATGGAGTTTTTTTGAAGCTGCGCATGGTAAAGGACAACATGATGGAGCTGGTGCGTGTGTTAAAAGAATTCTTGCTAGAGAACAATTAAAATTTGAGGATTCATTAAAATTTAAATATGCACATGAGATTGTGGATTGGTGTAATAGAAGATTATCTACACCTGGTTCGAGTGATTACTCTATAGTTCATTGATTCTTTTGTTTGGTGGAAGAAGAGAACATTGTATCTAGAGTTTATTGTGAGGCAAACAGTGGATCTACTAAATGGCATTCATTTAGGAGTGTGACAACAAGCACATGGACTATTTGGACAAGGGAGCTTGCATGTTTTTTCTAGTTTTGTATCTCAGGAGATTTGGAAGCTTGTGAAAATACATAATGGGTTGAAAAGTGGGAGCAAAGACCGTTGACACTTGCAGAAGCACATAATCAATATGAAAGAACTATTGAATAAAATGATCAATTGTTTGCATCTGAAGATTAAGACCGTGTTTCAGACCTTGTACAAGAAGGTAATTTTAATTCAATTTATTTCATTTTATTTCACTTTATTAAGTTATTTTGTAATACTAAATTATTTATATGGATATGCACAAGTTATTAAATCAAATTTTGTTTGTTTGGGACATGTGTGTATGTTGTTGTGGCAATACTTTTTGAGGGAATGAAGAGCAAGCAATGAATATTGGTTGGCTCGTTGTGGAAGCTAAGCATAGTTTTGATAACTTACCTCAAGAGATGATGATGGCTTTCATTATCAAGCGAGGTGCGGTGATCCCGCTAAAGATGCCTCCCTTAAAAAGCAAATTTAGATAACAAGTTTTAGATCCCCTTAAGCAATTTTTTAGAACAAGTCTTTGATCCCCTTAAGAAAATTTTGAGAACTTATTTAATGATGGTTTTGAACATGTTTTCCAATAGGATCGGTGGTGGTTGTTGGCACTTGGCTACAAAAATACCTGAGAAGAAAGAATGGTCTACTTGCATTTGAAGACTATGAAACACATAAAAAGATTATACATTATTCACATTTGGTGGTGGCAACAAATATAAAACTAGAGCGGTATCGTGGAAGACCTTCAAAAAAAGTACTATGGTCAATTTCTATGGAAGAGCATGAGGCAATCATAGATGCATTGCAAAGAGGGTGCATAATAGGGTACAATGAATAAGTAAATATAGGTAAATATAGTTTTAGTTTTATTTTACATTCATACTAAATACAATAAATACATGTTTGACATTGGTCCAAGTGTGTTATTAGTTTACCATTGAAGTTTAAATTGTCCTTTTATACATCCTTAGAGACATAATGCGAAAAGGATCTAGTCCATGCAAATTCAACCTAGACAACATGGAATACTTGGTAAAAACAGGTAATTATTAGTTAAATTATATTTAAATACATGTTTTGATTACATATTGATATTGCTTGGACATTAATAGTTAAAATTGATTTATTGTAATTTTTGTATCCTAAAGCCATCATTGCATTGATCTCATACTTTGAAACAAAAAGGAGAGGATGCTTGGATTCAACCTACAAACATGTATGGAATACTTTTAAATGTAGGTACTTGAGTTCTGTACATATAGATAGTTTTATATAAATTAAAATATGTATGTTTTGATGATTTCATTGATATTGCTTGTACCTTTTTGATATCAGGTGGTGTGAAGACCTACTACATTCTAGCCACGAGTTTGAGATTTTCTTGAGATGGCATATCCAAATTTTGTAAATATTGTTTGAGATGACATATATGTACATACATACTTACAAAATTAAACATACTCTATGTACT
>VDFB02328556.1:0-14271 GCA_007258455.2 Sequoia sempervirens
CACGGTGGCAACAAGCGCGACAGGGGAAGTAGAGTATATAGACTCGACATCACACAGCGACAAGAGTTTCGAGAGATAACAATCCTGTGAGATGGCAGATTCTTCAAGAGACCCGTTTGAAATAGTCAGAGCCTCCAAGTCGGGCTAGACAAGGATGTAGTGGCTAAACCCGAATGACCAGAGATAATACTTCAACCTCTGAGGATACATGACGGCAAAAACCAACATCTGCGTTCATGATTGCTCTGAGTCTTATATCCTGCGACCAATCAGAATAATGAGAATAACGACAGTATCTTCACAAGGGCTCTCGTGATAGCTTCTTCCGCCGGTTACAAGACAAAGGACTTCACACATGTAACATCTCCAGGAGCGAGTATCAAAGAATATCAGCAAATGCAAGATATATATCGGGAATTTGAATACAACGGACTTGACTCCTCTCGAATGACTTTAAGTTGTCTTGACAAGCTCACATCAATTTAATAATGCCTTTCATTGTATATAAGACATTCGGGATTGAGGGTGCCAGAAGGATTGAGCCAGCATTATCACGCAAGAGTTCCAACATTGCTTCTCGTCACCTTATTGTCTCCCGAAATGACCAATGATAAAAGGAATTTAACCACAACGGCCAAATAAGAGATGCCCGATATCGGGTCTTGGATAAGCCACGATAAATTAAATATCAGTGAGAAGCTTCCAATTAAAATTACGACAACTCTACATAAGCAGCCACGATAATGTGAATAGGCAAGGCTTTTAAACACTGCCGCATCTTCTTTATAGGAATGGCCCCATAAGCATTATCGCCACAGATGTAGTGGCTGACTGGACCACGGTAGCAAATAAGATGACAAGGTTTGATGTAGTTTATTTACCGACTTCATACACTCACATATACCCGCGATGTGCTTCCAATGTATTATCAAGTTCTTCAAAGTCGGCCAAGCCCTTCACACCAGTGTGGGCTGAATATCACCCGTGTTGATGAATATAAACGATGGCAAAGATACTTGAAATGTATTGAAGAATATATAACCTATATAGTTATCCAATATGTTCGATTTGCAAGAGATTCCTCCTTTATTCGCAGTCACGATGCATATATACAGACTTTTTCTGCTAATTCCCATAGCCACGATCTATAGAGATTATTATATTTTTCCCCAACGATGATGGTTCCCGATAGCAATGTTAGTGATTATGATCAACACGGATGATAATCCCAAGCCCTGTCCAAACGAATCAAACAATGAATATGGAATGCCCTGAATTCTGTGATTGTCACTGCAAATGGGCAATCTGGATTTTCATCCGAGAATGACTCTGGAAGTCTGAGAGTTTCCGTTCTCAGATTCTTCGATTCAAAAGCCAGACATGATTCAATCTGATATCTCAAATTTAATCGGATCTTCCTTAACTTGGCTCTGATACCATGTTGAGAAGATTAAATTTCTTTCAGATTATAACCAGAATGTTGAACTTGATAAGTATGAAGTTGATACCAAATCAATATTTAAAAAATACTGATCATGAATTCACAAGTCTGAGTCTTCTTTAATGGTATTCGATCTACAAGAGCAGAACATTTATCGATTTCAATGTCTCCCATTGTGGATCGGACCTACATTAAATATATAAGAAAGAGACACATTGTAGAAACCCTAGTTTCCCCTATTCTCCGAATCTGACAGTTTTTCTGACCTTTTGAAGTATTTTTGGTTTTTTTTTGCAATTTTTGAGTTTTTTTGCATGAATATGGTAAAATGCGATTTTGCTTGAAAAGAATAATAAATTCTATAAAAAATACTAAATGGCCAACATGCATAAGGAATACAAGATATCTTGAAGGCGTTTCATCTATTGCTCATATAGGTTCAATACAATATAGATCTGGTAGCATGCAATAAAGAATACAAGCTTTTATTGAGATAAAAACCTGGTGAACAGCAAGCTGTAGATGATCAGAAATTTGGTACGGCTGACATGAAAGACTTGTTCTCCTTCTGTCTGATGATCTCTGATGATGCCCAAGAAGTATGCGCCCAAACTGGAGATGACAAGTTGATCCCAATGCAAGCGATTTACTCCCAAGAGAAAAGACGCCTTATTTAAGATGGTACGGCCTGGTACTGCTGGTACGGCCTGAGTACAGATTGCTGCAATGGGCCAAAGATGCGGCTCTTCAGGGGTCTGGGGATGCTGCAGGGTTGTATTAGCCTATGGCTGGCAGTGTCTTGCGGGAGAAGCTCTAAAACCCTGAATGGGAATACCTGCGAGAGTTGCGTGATTCCTCTTTGAATGAAGAGACCTGTGACAATAAATCAGGTGGTATTTCACCTGCGAATTGCTTCCGTGGAGATGGCTGGAACTTTGGAATTGAACTTGTGAAACCCTATTCTTGCTCCGGTCAAAGTTGATCAATTTCGAAATTCTCAATGAAATGCTATTGAGCAAAAGAGCAAGGCAAATCCTCTAATATGTCTTTGAAAGTGCGATTTCCTTGAATGGGGTTTTATTTAGTATTGACTTTTAATTCTTTTATTGTTCAATGGTCTGGGTCAAATATTTGTATTATTTTTCCATCATCCATTGGCCCCTTCGATGATGGCACCCCTCAAGAAGAATCATAAAGATTTATAATATAACGCTTGCTAACTGTTATAATCATTAAATAGTGGCAAACAATCAATAGGATAAATATTAATATCTTCGTTACTCATCCGATTCTTGTCAAAATTACGGAAGTGGGGTGAGCAGCGCCAATCTCCTCTTTGCTAAAATAGCGGGGTCTACAGCACTTGCCGGGAACTACTAAAAATAGCAATTAGCAAGTCTCCGTCGAACCCAAACAAAAGACTACGGTCAAACTGCTAGCGGAAGGCGGAGCCAAACTCAAAGTGACCCTCACTATCGATCCTCGACTGAGGGGTCGTGGTGATAGGCCAATCACGTACTCAGGGGTAATGCTGCGAGAAGGGACATGACCACATCCATGAACAAACATATGCTCCACAGGGTGGAACATGTCCGTTCATGGATGTCTGCTGGGTGTGCCTTTTGTGCAACTAAACTTACCGATCTCTAATGGGGTTTGTTATAATAAACATAAATACTTACCAAAGTTGATCTGGGTATCTTGCACAAATAAATAATATCCAATCTAGAAATGATCACCAATAATGATGCTCGATTGGGATCCTATATGAAACATGAAATGCCAATAATCTGCAAGTAATAACCTCTAAATGCAGATCGATAATATACTTGGAATATAGTAGTAAGATTTAGTGCCAAATGATGATATCTGATTAATATGTGTGTGTGTATACGGTATATAAACATATATATCTACACGCATATCAATCATCATTTCTATATCGACCCGGAGAGCCACCATATTTCAATAGTTATGAACATTTGGTACATGCATTGAGCATGTGTTGAGTGGATACCGTACGCCTGTTAATTCCCTCCGGCCGGAGGGAAGTATCACTTGGGAGAAGATCTTGTTCGGGTGGCTTGTTAAAAGTAAAACTAGCGAACGCCACACATACCGGTGGATTGATTAAATTGAATCAGTTTGTGGGTTATAGGTAAGTCATCCATAGCTTGTATGTTTGCATTAGGAGTCTTGTTTACTTTTGCATACTTTTGCGGGTGATGTTTATTTGTTTGGGTTTTTGAGATCTTTCTTATGTTATTACAATCATATGGATAAGTGGGATGTAGGTGGAAGTATGTTTATATGTATGCACATGTGTGTCAAGGGGATCTAACGACACGTATATGCATATGTATAGATATACCACACGTACACACCTATCGATATGATTGTAACGTAAATGGATGTAAGTAAATCTGATGTGAACATATACATATATATGTATAGTATATACACGTATCCATATATATATGCATATCGATACAAGCGTACATTAGCAAATGGACATGCTCATACGGATGCATCAATATGGTATTCCTATATATACGTGTACATAGAGGCATATACATTTATATATATATATATATATATATATATACATCCTGTATAATGTGTTTATTATAATTATTTTGCCTGTATGCTCATATATATATATATATAATGTTGGGAATAGGATGCCATTTAATTGCAATCCTAAACATATTTCATGTATCTCCTAAGTCCTTGGAAAGTGTTCCCCAACACTAGAATTAGAAAGAGATTAAATTCAAATGAAATGAACATGTAAATTCACATTTCTAATTATTCCTAAATGATAGGAACATGTGGGGGCGCCCAAGAAGAGCTCTTACAAAATAGGAGCACATGGGGCGCCAACATGGGAGGTGGAACCCAGCTTGCTTAAGTTAACTGTTTGGAGGATTGATAACACTTCAGTAATGCATGTTTTGTTCCTACAAGTTAGGGATTGATATTTACATGAGTGGAGTTCGATTCAGTTCAGTTCAGTTCAGTATCAGTTTGATTCATTTCAATTCAGTTATGGTTCAATTATCTTCAGTTGCATGTAGTTAGTTTCAGTTGAATGCTAGTTGATTTGAGTTGCATGACTAATGACTTTAGTTGCATGGCGGATAACAGGTGAATACATTTAGTTAAGTGGGGATGATCAATCATGCATAATGTTTGCATGAATTGATGCAGAGATATGTTTCAGTTAACAAAGATTGACTTGGACCCACCTTGGGCTCCCAAGTTGGCATCTATGAGTTAACACCTTTTGCATGAAAAGATATTTACAAGGCTAAGTTAAGTGGGCCCATTCTTGGGCGTTAACAACTTTGAGGAGAAGCTTGGAAAATATTTTCTTGACCAACGATTAGTTAAGTGTTCAGTTTGGGGCGCCTAAATTGAAGAGACTTTGGTTTTAACTTCATGTTACACATTGGAACTCTACTTGCACAATCTAGGCGTAGATTTTTGTGAGGAGCTTTGTGCTCTTGTAATTGACAACTCTTTGGAGTTTACAATGTTCATTAATTGTCTATTTATTGCAGCAATTGCATCAAAGTTTGGAATCTTGGTTGCAGGTTAGCAGGTTGAGCTTGTGCATGTGTGAGGGTTTGAAGCATGGCATGGGATGTGTGGATTCATGCTTGGTCACATGGAATGCATGGATAGCTTGTGCTGCAGAAATTGTATGAGAGTTTATTGCAGGTTGTGAAGAAGGATTGTTGAAGGAAAAGGAAGCATATCAATCAAGGATTGATACACTATTATCGTAATCTTGTTCTAAGGCTAAATAATACAAGCACTATTGATTCTGGTGGAGTTTTTTTCCAAAAGGGTTTCTCCACGTATATGTTGTGTCACTTCTATCTTCTTGTCTCATTATTCTACAATCTTTTGTCTCTTTCTACAACTGGTAAAATTGATCTAAACAGATAATCATACACAAAGAATTGTGACAAAGAACACTTAATTAAATCTACAGTATAATAGTGTTACAAGTTTTAAGCTACAATTTCACTTTCGTTTTCAACATTTGGTATCAAAGCTACCGATTGGGTAGAGTTTGGGACACCTTTCTCTTAAAAGTTTGAAGGTTTTTTGGCTATAGTGAGAGCTTTTACTATTGTGTTATTGCAAATTTGTAAAACAAGTGTCTTTTATCTTCTTGGTTTAGAGATTATGGTTTTCTTGACCTTTTACGAGCTGTGTAGTTTACAACAAATTCTTTGATTGGGTTGAGGCCATGGATGATCTTCATTTAGGAGATGGTTATCACGATGTCATGGATAGCTTGGTTACATGTTTCAATGGGAGCTTTTGATAGTGATGGTTTGATGTTTATCTTGTTCCCATGTATAGCTTGGTATCACAGTTCAATGGGAGCTTTGGTAGGATATGGTTATCTTCATGTGATTTGAAGAGGTTTTAACATCTTGTTTCATAGAGGACCCTTAGAGTCTTTGGTAAAGGTGTTATTGTTCTTCCTTTGGAGAGGATGTAGTTCTTTTTGGTTTTGAATATTAATCATTTGCTTGGAGCTTCATGATTGTCCAAGTTGCATTTGAAGTTGGCATGGATTGATTGGTGGGTGCGCATGGATACTAGAGAGACTTGGGTTAGGCCGAATATTTCTTATGTTAAGAGATATGTGTTGGAATGGTTACTTGTTATAAAAGTTTTTCAACAATAAAGACTGAGGAGCCTACACTTGGAAATGGATGTGAGTCCATCATAGACCTGATGAGAAGGTTGTATAATAATGATTCCTTGTTTAGAATAATTGCAATGTATATACAATCCAATTATCAGTCATTTATTGCAGCATTCAAGATCCTATCATGATGTCAAGATTTATGTATGTTCATGCATGTTTTTAGAGCTAACATTGTGATGTAGGTTTCAAGCAAGAATTCAAGCATCAAGATCTAACCCTTGGAGTGATGTGTTTGACTTCAATCCTCTAAGGTCATGTTGTACCCAAACCAAATTTTTTGCTTCATCAAGGCATTTTGCATAAAAGAGTCTAAACTTTGCTAAAATAAGGTAAAATACAGTTTTGGACAATATCAAGCATGGAGTTTTTGTCAATAGTTTGTCAGTCAAAGTCAGTTTTATTGATCAAAACCTGAAGCAGAGACTCAGAATGGAGCTTTTCACGATAGGGGAACATCTCACGATGGCGTTTCACATTGCACATGGTCATTTCAATGATCGAAACAGAGTTTTTAGTGATCAATTTATGAAGATTTTTCAAAGGAAAAGTCAGAAAGTGCAAGTATAGCCCAGGGGCGCCCAACTTGTTGAAGGTCAGGATCTTGTCTAAAATGCTCAAGCATCCAGTCAGTCTCTTCAGAATTAGTTTGGCTATCCGTCGAGCTATCCAGCGAGGTATTCCGAAACTCACAGCTCCGGAAATCAGCGACAGAAGTTGAAATCCCTAAATTGCCAGATGTGAGAGAATTGTCTTTTTCATGCAAAAGCGCGCCTCTAGCCTGAGGGCGCCAATCTTAAGGAGGGGGTAAATCTCGACAGTTTCGATGGCGAATACAGTCAATTGGTTCACGATTAGCCTACTCGTCCAACGAGATATCAAGCACAGTCATCCGAGTTTCAGAACTCCGGCGGCAGTCATCCAAAGATCAGCTTAAAATGGAGTTTTCAAGTTTTTGAGCTTCTCTGTTTGTTCCCAGTGCAAAATTTTAGCCGAAGGCTGTTAGTTTAAGAATCCCTCGGATGGCGATATTTGCGGATAGAATGCTTCGACATCCAGTACTCTAGCCCTAGCTTCATGACGCACCATTACCTTGTCAATCCGGCGTTCGGTGATAAGTGGCGATTACCTATGCGTAATTTCGCGAGGCGGACCAACCGTGATTTTCGGTGTATTTTCACCACGGTCTGAAGCCTTTAGGCCTGTCAGATGAGCCCGTTCGCGTTCGAAGTCTTCATGGCTATTGAGCGTAATCATTTTATCTATCCAACGAGCCTAGCCGTCAGCCTTCAGGATTTGGCAGTTGCTCGTACGTGCGAGGTCTTTAGTGTAATACTGCAAAGTGAGGATATCCGGAAAATGGTTAAGTCTGGAGCGGTAATTTTAAATAAAATACGCACTGGAGGTTTTGAGGTCTTAGAAGCGGTTTTCTTGCTTGACCACCAGAGACTTCTCTTGTGGGCCCGCGCCGAGCAATGCGTTAAAAGCAGTGAGATGAAGATGCACGAATCGCGGGTCATCGGCTCCGGTCTCGAGCGTCAAAGTAAAGTGCGGATGAAAAGTTCAACTTTCGTCAAGCGACACAGTGCAACCAAGAGCGGTAGCTTGCTGAGGCCCACTTAACCACGGCTTTTCGGTGTCGTATGAATGATGGATTGGATGCGAGAATGTCTTTGGAAATGCGATGAAGGCTTAAGTTGCCCCAGCCGGCCGAGGGTTCAGCATTCACCGTCGGCGGCCGTTTAGCGTCGAGATGGCGGTTTAAATGGCCAAGTCTGGAACTGTAAAAGCAAAATTTAATCAAAGTAGCCCTAATTTTTCAAGGGTTAACTTGATGGATTTTCTGTGTAGTGTCTCCCTAGACATTTCTTCCTACTTTGTTAAGTGTAGGCTTTCATTTGGATTCTCGAATCGATCCTACGACATCACCGGTCATGGGAAGCCAGTGAAACGAAGTTGGCCAGTCGTAACAGTGCTGTCAGCTATAAAATAGGGAGTTAGTAAAAAGTGAAGTATCTTGAGCAAATGGACGCCTATGAGCTCAAGAGTTGACTTTTCGGAATCGGTAAAGCTCAACGATGAATCTCAAAGCTTCAACAAAATTGTCAACTGAAGTTCAAAATATGCATAAGATGGCGATTTTCTATTTTTGGTGCTCTTGCATGATAATAAATATTTTATTATTATTTGAACTTCCAGTCAGTGGCAGTGGAACTGAAAGGTAGCCAATCAAAGGACTTCTATTATTGTCAGGGTTTTAAATCTTGCAGTTGTCAGACTGATGCGAATTTCATCTTCTTTAAGCATGGCGCCATCTTCATTTATTATTTACAAAGCTAAAGAGAAATTCGTTTTTCTTAAGAGAAATTCATATTTTTCAAGCAAAATTCGTTTTTCTTCAAGGCAAAGGCGTATTTTCAAGCAAAATTCGTTTTTCTTCATTCACAAGGCGTATTTTCAAGGGAGATTAGTATTTTTCAAGGCAATTCATATCTTCAAAGTCAAAATTCGTTTTTCTTCAAACAAAAGGCGAATTTTAGCAAACCAAAGGCAAATTCTTCATCAACAATCATTGGCGAAGACATCAAAACATTTTATTTGCAGGTACAAGTCAGAATTATCAACAGACTTCAAACAAGATGGCGATTTTAGCGGCCGAGCACTAAAAGCACAACAATTGCATGTTAAATTCTTCTATTTCTCGTCTTAAATTCTTTGCATGTTTGAAGAATTGGCTGACTTTTATTAAAACAAATCATCACGGTTGATTGGAATAGCTTCCTCGAGAAAACCCATGTGCGAGAATTTTCGAGGAAAATTTACTCGAGCATCCGGTTCTCGAGGCTCTAATTTCTCAATGAAATTCCTTGCATGAATGCATTAGAAGTCAATTTTTGCAAATCGACTTTTACGGGTTGTCTTAAGTCTTCTTGGACAAAACCCATATCTGAAATTTTAAAGCCGAAAATAACTCTTGAGCTATTTTACCTGGCATAGCGAATATTTTTTAGTTTTCGGAAAAATTGGCCGAGAATATAGCGTGTTCGCAGTCAATGGCGGTTTTAGAATGCAGTACACCTGGTGAATTGAGAACCAAATCGGTCTTAATTCATATTTCATTAAGGCGAGAACCCGATTTAAGCTGAAGAGGAGATGTTGGCTATCACTTCAGTTACAGAGCCGCCAAAGTTACCAGTCAGTAAAATGCTAGTTTGAGTGTGCGAAGATTGCCAAGATTGCTCAAGTTGCCGACCTTCAGATCGTCACGTTAACAATCGTTGAGGATTGGTTGCTCGAATCGACCGGTAAGCCGGTTCCCACCTCGGGATAGACATTACACACCGCGAGTTGAACTTGGTGTTACCCTTTCAAGTTAACTCACTGTTTCATCACATGCATATCTATTTTGAGATCAGCTTTATTTACTTGGAGTTTCATTTAGGGTTTTCCGTTAACTGATGGTAGTGTTTCAGTTAACATGCTTTCAATAAGGGCGTGCATGCTTGCACAATGAGATCATTTTAGATTAAGATGTTTGGTTAATAATGGTAGCTTTCCGATTAAGCGTATAGTTTACTTCATTAGGGTTGGCAGCAAAATCTTTTGCATTACATTGCAAGAGCGTAGATGACTCAAGGTGATTTTAGGGTTCCTTACACCTTGATGTATATAAATAAGAGCTTTTGCTCATTTGTAAATAACTTTTGCTTGAGAGAGAAATATATGCTGCGCCTACCTTGCCCTCAATATTGCTCTTTTGGTATTTGTTCATGTGTCTTCGCTATTACGATTAATTGTTATGCCACATAGGGTTTCATGCAATTGTAATGGTGAATTCTTTCTATTTTGTGCAACTTTACCATTATGATCAAGTGTTATGCCACATAGGGTTTCGTGAGATTGTGATGATAAATCTGTTTTGTGCATATTTACCATTGAGGTCAATTGTTATGCCACATAGGGTTTCAAGAGATTGAGATGATAAATCTGTTTTATGTATATTTACCATTGTGATCAATCGTTATGCCACACAGGGTTTCGAGAAATTACAGTGATAAATCTGTTTTGTGAATCTTTAATCATTATAATCAAGGGTTATGCCACATAGGGTTTCGTGAGATTGTGGTGATAAAGCTGTTTGTGAAGTCTTTACTATTTCGATCAAGTGTTATGCCACATAGGGTTTCATAAGATTGTCATGGTAAATTCTTAAATCTGTTTGTGCCCAATAAGCTTGTTTAGATTGAGATGATAGATGCACCACCTTGCCTTCAAGTAGAGAATCTAAACTCGTTTATCGTCCGATAGTCAAACCACTCCATTTCCTCATGCTCTGTTTTTCTTGAGAGCTGGATAGATGTAAAGTAGTTAGCTTAGTTGTAGTTAATGATCTCGCGAAACGAGAAAATCCTTAGCTGCGTTCTTGGGCCTCTTAACCTTATTGCCTCTTCTGGCCGAGAACAAAAGATGGGACTTAGATTACTTTTCAACAGTACATTCCAGCGCTGCTTGAGGGAGCTTCCCCTCTAATTTGAAAGAGCACTCGTGCGTGGTGTACATAGGCTGTCGATTACAAACACGCACTCGGAGGTGTTAGATTTTGCATGTGGTCATCCATTAAAGAGTTTGGTGAGTTGCAACAAGCTAGTGTTCATTCATCATTCCTCCATTTTCATCATTATTTCATTATCAAGGTTTAATTACCAAATTAGGGTCTGACCAAGGCAAACCCTTATACACCAAAAACAAACATTTTTCTCCTCTTTGTGTGTTTGTAGATTTCTAGGTGAAGAAGGATTGAAATTGGATCAAAAGTGCAATTTTACAAAGTTGTCAAAGTTGTCATCAAAGTTGTCAAGATACGAAAAATCACCTATAGAATTTATTTCCAGCTATTCAACAGTTAAACCTGAGGGAATTAGAGCCTTAGATCCGACATCAGAGGACTGCAAAAAGAATTTTCAGAGCCCTGTACAAAGACCCATTCGCCCAAGGGCGAATGAGTCCTAAGCAAGGCACTTTACAACACTTTTGGTGATAGGTACACAACAATTTACCCTTCTCAAATCTACTCGGTAATGGTTGTTTCTATCAGTATTATCATAATACCTCGTGTTTCAAGTGTTAGATCTCATAAATTGAATTGTTAATGCATTTTTATTCTTTTCCCAAAACTATTGTGCAGTCATATTTTACAGTTTTCTATCATAAGGAAGATAGGGAAGCATAGCGTCCAAACCTAGGATTGACTCACCTTGAAGGTTGCAAGTCAATTCTAACCATTTGTGTCACTCTCCCTCTTCCTAATGAACATGGAAAAAGTGGATTGGTGATTAGGTGGACACCCCCTTTGTGCTTCTTGGCATAGGTCCCTCATTTTTAGGTCTTCCTATTTCACCTTTTTCCCCCCTTTTTCTTTTGTTTCAATGGGTTAGTTGTTGTAGGTCATTAATAAAGTTGTAAGGTGGTTGTAGCTCTTTAATGAGGTGGTGATAACATTCTGAATCTATATATTTGTAAGAACCCTAGCCAAAACTGGTCTAAATTTTCCAATTTTGTTGTCTGGGAATTTCGTCAAACACTTTGCCTGTATCCTCTTTCTCTGTTGTTTGTTTGTTCTTTTTGTATTTTGAATGCATTCAATGATAATATGAGTTTGAAAGACTCAAATGGAATGGACTAAACAACTGAAATGCAAGAGAGATGCAATATAATATATTTTCTGAGTTTTCAATTTTGACTGATGATTGAAAATGAAATTACTTGACATATAGAGCTCAAAGACATTATGTCAAACAATTGTTATGCCGACCCCAAACTCATGTATATTGCTGATTGTGACTCATTACAATCCTTGACATTGATTTGCAATAATATGGATGCATTTCCAAACCAAATCGATACAATGAAATGACAACAATTTTAGCATATGACCTTCACTTACAGTCTGCTGTAACAGTGACCAATCAAGATTGAATGCAACCTAGACTGCTGTAAGAAACAGCGACCCCCTTAACTAATAACCAGCAACTAATGTAATGAAATGCTATTATAAATCAAATGATGACAGCTGTAGTAAAGAACCTGGTCATTGCTGAACGTTCAATTCTTGCTGAAGGCATGGCTGTGCACCAAACTCGTCTTTAGGAAAAGACGTCCTCAACAAACAAAATCGCTGCTCTTAAAAGGCTTGATAAGAATGCCCCTGACCTCCTATATGATACACCTGTCTTATTTTGGTGGCTTCACTATCTAGCAGTTACGTTCTTGTCTTGTGCGACTGGTGACTCACTATGACAAAGACCTGATATCTTTAAATTGTTGTGTTTTCCCTAAGGTCGATAGTCCTCAAGATACAACGGCTCCTTTTACCATCCTTGACTTTTATAAGCTACTCCCGACAAGTGAAGTAAAGCGCTTCTTCTCTTTTCTTTCTGACGCCACTCTTGTCTTATCTGGTGACGGGATATTATCTTCTTGCAAATATAATATCCAAGCTTTGTCTTTATCGATGGGTTCCCAAATTGCAATTCGCAGTTTCCTCAGTTTGTCTTTTTTGTGCTTGTCATTACCCGATTCAGAAGATATTCGATTTGCCTCTTTATTTGATTGGCTTTCAATGCCAAATCTGCTATGTCAACATATCTGTGATTTCTCCTTTTAACAATGAACTTGTCCCCTCACATAATTTCAAATTTCTCCTTCAAAATACCAAATTGGTATTTCACCAAAATCTCATCAACTTGGCCTTGAAACCCTAGGCAAACAATGCTATCATAAACCTGAGAAAAGAGATATCTTTGATGCCCTAGAATGATGCCAATGAAGTGCAAATGAAGCCCTGAAGTAGACTCCTCTCAATGTGAGCTAGGTTTTCATCCAACTCACTAGGATAACAAGGGTTTTCATCCTTGAATCCAAGCTGAAACAAGTGGAAGCCAAACAGGAAATTTCCCAAATTAAAATAACATATGATCAATGATGCAAATGAATCTCCAAAAGCTCCTTATAAAGCCTTCAAGTGGAGCGCTCCATATGGGACCCACTTTATGTTATAGAGTTACTTTTTATTTTTAATTTCACTTTATGTTTTGGCCAACATAACTTATAACTTAAGTTACTTTTATAAAATACTTTTATAAAGTAACTCCAAATTAGAAAGCAACTTTCCATTAAATTTGACATGCAACTCCCCGTCATAGCTGATTATTCCCTTATCATGTGATTTAGCCTACAAGAATGAATAATAGGCTAATCATCTCCATCAAAGTGATCATGCCGAAAAAGGGGACATTACAATATTTTTGTGCTCTCTCCATGAGGAGTATGCCAATTCCTCTCAGTGCCATTTCTCAATTTTTACCAACATATTCAACTTCATCAATACAATCAGCTTCGAAGAATGCATCCATTAGAGGAAGAAAGTAATTAGACTCATCATCAATTGCACAACTACTATCTTCTAATATAAAGGCCAAAGTAGAAAGATGAACTATTGACAATATTTCTTCTTCCTTGATCAACAACCTTTCTTTTGGTACAATCTCACTAATAATTATTGAATGTTTAACTATTGGATCTTTATTGGTGTTCATGGGAGATTTTCAAGATTAGGATGAGTTAGATCTATACCAACTAATAATTATTGAATGTTCAACTATCGGATCTTTATTGGTGTTCACGGGAGATTTTCAAGATTAGAATGAGTTAGATCTCAAGAGAAAGAAAGTTCATTGTATCTTCAACAGATGATCCACTCTCAAGGTGTTGCAAGAAAACATCCAAGTATAGAAACGAATCTTCCATGCACATAGCTAAAATAATATAATCCTCTAAAACATCATCTTCAAACTGAAAACCTTGGTCTCCTTCTAACCATGCTATTTCTTTTGCTTCGTCTAATGCAATTCCATCAAATAGTCCCTCAAATGCAAAGAAAAAACCATCTAATATCTCTTCATCCATTGTAAAGTCAATGCCTTTCATCTCGATAAGAATAAGTGGATCTTTATTTGGCTCAACAAATGCTTCTTCAACTTTATCTTCTTCATCAAATTGGTGATATGCAATTCCTTCAGGTCTTGGCAATGGAAGTTGGTTT
>VDFB02328557.1:0-11298 GCA_007258455.2 Sequoia sempervirens
CTTGATCACTAGGGCTCTCCTAATCACTAGGGTTTCTCCCCTTTCAGTATCATCTGAATTTTTAGATTGGGCCTCCTCATCTACATGTGTAACCCTTCCACGACCTTCTGGCCTTTTGTCTGCCCTTCCTTGGTGTTGTGGACATTCATAGGCTCGATGCCCTTCTTCACCACACTGGAAACATGTTCCTATGAAACCACCTCTTCCAAATCCTTGTCCATATCTCCCTCATCCTCTACCTCTTTGATCACCACTGTTTTGATCCGCGAGGGTGGTAAGTTGTCATTCCTTTGGCCCGGTGGTACCCGAATCTTCACTTTTTCTTTTCATCATCATTTTCGGCTACGAAGGTCTTCCATTGCCTTAAAACTTTTGACCTCCTCATCCTTTTTCTTGCCATCCGAGATCTTTGTTTTAGCTTCTCTTCCACCTTTAGAAGCTAATACACATCTTCAATAGTGGTCATTCTAACTAGGCTTAACTAATCTTGAATGCTCAGTCGTAACCCATTAAGATATTAGGCTACCTTTTCCTTATTGGCCTTTGTGTGACCTATTCTGATGATTATCTTGTGAAAATATTCAGTATATTCTTCACGCATCTGCTTCCTTGCTTCAACTTTGCAATTTCTTCAACAGATCTAACTCGTAGTCCACTGGTATGAACTGCTTCTTCAGTTTCTCTACCATGCAATCCCATCTGGTGATCTTGACTTTTCCTCTTCAATTTCTTTCCAACTGGACCTCTTTCCACCAAATACTGGCATGGCCCTTCAGCTTCATTTTTGTAAACTTAACCCGATTTGGGTCCTCTATTTCCTCATACTCAAAATATTCGTCTAGCTCGTTGATCCAACCGATCAACTCTTCCGGGTTCAAACTTCCAGAATAACTGGGGACTTCTACTCTGGGTCTTTTCCCGATCTTCGAAATGGCCCTTATTAGCTGCATTTGGTCTTGATCAATTGCTTCTTCTTCCTCTTCTACATCTGAACCCTCTTCCTCTCCTTCATCCTCACTTTCCTCCCTCAAGTTTAACTCTCTTCTCAACTGCTCTTGTAACGCATCAACCTATCTCTGGAAGGCTGCCAGTGCATCCCTTCCACCAGCATCTCTACCGCCTCGACCACCTCTGGCACCACCACGCCTACCAGGCATCACTCTTGGAGGCAACTTTCTTGACCTCGACCCACAACCATGGTCCTAGTGCGAACTGCCTCACGATCGACGATCTGTCCACATGCTCAAGAAAAACCTGCTCTGATACCACTTGATGAGGGCGCAACCCGAGACACAGGAAATAACCCACAAACAAGAGAATAATTTTATTATTAAGAAAATGGAGCTTCGTACATGTAGAGGATCTCAAATCCCCATGTTCTACAACACATGCAAGCTACATAAAGCTACAGAAAAACCCTTTCGCAATATGTGAGCTTGTCCCCAAAAAGTTACCCAAAAATTAGAAAACCCACCCATAAATAGAGCTCCTCATTAGTTTGGAGCCAAAACAACATTCAAATTGAGTTTAGGCAGTTTGGCGCCGAAAATTTAAAACATGAAGTTCAAATTTCAAAAGAGCATTTCTAATCGTATCTTCTAGAAAGTGCGCCAACTTCCCAGGGCCATAACTTTTGATCCGGGACTCCAATTCGTGAACCGTTTGAATCATTAGAAAGGTCTCAAAGTCAAGAACATGATCAAAATTGCTACACCAATTTTCACAAGTTTTGAGGCTGATCCAGGAGCTCTAAGTGCCTCAAATCCCACTTGGAAGATTTTTAGGTGCAAATCTGGGAAACTAAAACTGCAATATCTTTCAACCCAGGAACAGAAAATAAAAACCGTAAATTAGGAATTTCATTATGATGAAAAGGGTATCCAAAAATGTAAAAGCATCTAAAAACTAAGAAACTTGAAATTTAACTATTTTTGGGTGATGCAAGATTGCCCTTACACCACTGGATGCTCCTGCATCATAAGACCTCGTAAAAAGATGTCCCTTTATGATAGTTACATGATGATGAAGAACTCCTAAAGCATTTTTAAGTTGTAAACTTTTCCAAAGATGAGCTTGTGTTTACTACAATCAACAAACCTCTAAGAAATATAGATCAATATAAGAGATACAAAACACTGCATGAGTGAACATATGAAACACTACTCAACCATGAATACACAAAGACAATCAAACATTGTGAACTTAAAAATACAGATAGTAATGTAGTTTAGAGTACTAGAATCTAACACAATATGATCCTCTAAAATAATCACCCATACGAGAGATAAAGATAGAAGGTCTATGTGACTCCTTAAAGTAGAAAGTTTCTATACTACTCCATTGAAAGAAGCATTAGAATATCATTATCATAATCCCTCATTAATGCAAAGAGATCTATACTTAGACCAACTAAAATTGAGCAAAAAGTGTGCAAGGAATTTAGACCTAGAATTAGGTCCAAAAATGTACAAGAAACTAAAAAAGGGTGTGCATCAAGGTACACATGTATGAGATGGGAATCTTGATTATCCATTATTGTGAAGTCAAATCAAGGAAATAGACACATTTTATGAGAATCACGAGGATCGATTATTGTGATGGCTAATCGAGACTATTCACAAGCCCCATTACACTTTATAATTTAGTGTAACTACAAAATCACAAAATTCCCTCCCTAAGGAACACATTTAGTTTCAGTGAAAACTTTAAGAAACCCACCTCAAAAAAAATATAAATTCCTGCCAAATATTTCATTTTTTAGAAAAAATATTAATTTCTATTGGCAAATCTTTCCATTTTTAAAAATATTAATTTTATTAGAAATTTTTTTACATCACTAAAATTTTGTAGAAAAATTTGGCAAATCGTGAAAATAATAGGAAAATGAATTAATTATGATGGTGAATCCATCTAATCGAAAACTAATTTTCATTGAAAAGTAGGGGCCCAAGAGTGGAAGTTGTTGATGGGTTTAAGGAGTAGGCTATATTATTTATTTCCCACCATTGTTTTAAAATATAATATAATGGACCTCATTGTATTGTACAAGGTAAAATGTATCCATGATCTATAATTCTCAAATTGCTTTTAGATAATTGATCTAATGACCCTCATTGTACTTTATGGGGTAAAATGTACCCACAATCTATAATGCTCATGAGACCAAAATTGTGGGCCCATGGGCATTATAGATCATGGGTATATTTTACCTCATGGAATACAAGGACCATTAGATTATATTATAAATCAGTGGTGGAAACTAAATATTAGAAATATGGTCTTAAAACAACTAATAACTATGATTTAATATTGGTGAATTAATATAGATTTCTATTATCATTTATAAATTTTAAGTGAATCTAATCTAATCGTGAATAAAATATTGTGGAAAATTTTTGAGTTAATTTTTTAATAAAATAAATTCCTTGGTAATTTAAATAAGACTATAATAAAATCTTGTAAAAATGTGGTGATTCAAGTCATGTTATAGCTTGGACTATTAGCCAAATTTAGGTTCCCAAATTTAAACTATTATCCAATTGGTAAATATTAGACACTAAAAAAATCATTGTTCAATTTCTTGACACTTTAAATATGAGTGCATTTACAAACTTATTTGTTAATTTGAGTTCTTACAAGTTTATCTCATGAGGTGAATAAGGAATACATAGATTAAGAATGTCTTTCAAACCTCAAGAAAATGAAAAAATAAAATAAAATGAAAACCCCCATTATTGAAAGGATGACACCCCATCAAATTATATAGTGATAGGACACTTTATTTTAGTGTATTACATATTCCACAAATTCCACAAAGTGGATTTGATGTACACATCCTTAAAAGAGATATATTCAAAATTTAAAATTCTAAAATATATTCAAGAAAATTAATGTCACCACTGCATGGAAATTAAAAAATCATGTCAATTCAATAGATAGGAAACCCAATAAGGAGTTTGTATTAGCCCAAAGGAGCCCTTTGAAGTCTCAAAAAAGGGAACTATGTAAGGTGTCTTTTGAAAATCTGAATTTTCTAAAAAATAAATATATTATACTACAAAAAACCTCATACCATTGGATAGAGGATGAAAAAATACATAAAATGAAAAAATAATTCATTCAAAAAGATGTGTGTATGCTTGAGAATGAGGCTCTTGAAGCTCAACCAAAAAATAAAACAAGCCAATGATGATGGAGCAAAACTTGGAGAGGAAATTGATGACATCATGATGACATCTTTGACAAAATATTCTATGTACATAGTAACAAAATATTTCTTTCAATTCCTACAATAACATCAACTACCAAAAAATTAAAATTTTAATCATTAAAATTACAAAAAAAACAAAAAATATTACATAAAAGTTGAGGAAACACAAAAAACAAGAAATTGATGCCAACTGGTATGTTGTTGTAAGAAGGTATGTTGGATAGTACATCCATATGAACTATACTAATTTATGTATGACCCTCCATAGTTGAACCAAGAAACTAAAAAGAAAATTCTGTCAATACCCAAGTGTTATATATCAAAAGTCATTGTTTGTGTTTCCTTAATACAATTGTGAGATCGGCATTTTTCCAACTTATAACATTTGAAACTTGATTCCCACAAACCTAGCAAATTAAATAGAGTAAATGATTAGATTTGTAAGCTTACTCTGATACCATATAAGAATTATGAAATCATCGCTATAAAAGACAAGTACAATGAACAATACAAATATGTATTTAGTCAACCACACAATTCTATGATGAGGAAGTCTTCAATATAAAGGCAAGGAAGAAACAATCCACCAATTATGTGGATTGACAAGTATCACATGATGTGACACAAATAAGTAGACAAGTTTCCTACAAGTGTCAATCTTTGGATCACTTGTAATGTAAAAACCAACAACCTATTTGACCAAGTCATCAACCTTGGTGAAAAGTGTTGAATGAGTACAAAAATGACCTTTGAGATGAGATGAAAAATCTTTCAACCTCAAAAGGTATGCACATGAGGTTTACCAAACAACTAGGTAACCTTTAAAGGCCTAAAATGTTGCACATTCAGTTAGACAAGATGGTGTCTAACCTCATCAACCTAAATACACTTAAGCTATACTGAATATATAAATTATTCACTCTAATACACCAAAACTATTAATGTAACTATTATAGATACCATTAGTGCATTCTTAATATTAGGTATGAACACATAAGACATTAATGAAACCAAACCTACAATCACATAAGCTATAGCTATAATGAATAGAATTTGTAGTTCCCCCTTTTGATCTAGATTCTCCAAACCTAGTTCAAATCTCATTATAAATTAATAGAAGATAGATTGCCTCCACGTTACCATTAATAGAGGAGGCATGAAAATGACTATGTATTTATGAATCCTCATGTGTAACAAACGAATGAATGTCCTTCAACTGTCACTTCAAATGGCCATGTGAATATTTGCAGTGCTTGAATCATTAAAAAAAAAGCCTTTTATAATCTTATCGATCATATGAATGACACTAACAGAAAATTTAAACAAAGACAATGCTGATTTGGATCTATAAACTAACCAATCTTATACCTCCAAAAATAACAAAATCCCTGACAAAAACAATGGAGTGAATTCCTTCGCTTAAACTTCCACAAATTTTACCACCAATTATTATAGGTAGTGAAAAATTGTACATTACCTGGGACCTTTCCTTCTGAGGAAATGTATTCAACATTTGTTAATAAATGGTAGTATTTGATTGAGTCTAGCGATGGATGGACAATTAGGAAATTCCATGTTCTCCTCGTATACATGCGCTCCAAGAAACATAAATCTACAAACGATAATAGTAAATATGCATTCAATCCACGGCTTGCACAACAATATAGCATCTTAAAGAAATAAAATATAGTCTTCCTTTAAGATCTCCACTATTCCTTTCCATCAAGCTACAGTAATAATATTCCATCACACCTTTCCCACTAGTAAGCATAGGTTTTGCACGTCTCTCTGTATCTTTTCCTTCACACGTCTTCTTACTCAACGCCTCTCGGATCTGTTGATACATACACCTTGCTTCTTTGATCTGTTCATACATTGATTAATTCACCTTAAGAAAATAATTTTGACGAGGGCCGTATGAAAGGTTTGATTCAAAACTACGTTTAAAAATTATGACACCACTCCTTTGCACCCAATGATTTCATGAAATTTCCATTTCTATGTAGGCTTATGAGAGCACTAGCAAAGGCCTAGCATAAAACCCATGATTATAAAACTCCAGAACAAAAAGTTATATCACATTTATAGAGATATAATTCACTCTCATACCATATGAAGTGGTAAAAATACTTGATTATATTCGATGATCAATAAATGTATTTATACAAAGGAAGAAGCAGTTAGAAAGGGGTGAGTAGTTGAATAAAAAGTTTAACTGTATACTCAAACACCTATCAGGCATACAATGTAATATAACTAATTATGCTAACACAAAGTGCCCTCTAGAGTGAGCAAAGAAAAGAGAACAACATCAAGTGGGTTGGGGCTTCTAGCCTTAGGCTAGAACTGGGCATCTGAAATCTTAAAGAATGGTGGGAGTGTCAACATAATGTTCACCAAAGAATATTCATTTTATTTTTAAATGTTGCTTTCCACGTTATTCAACCTTTTGGTAACTATATACATGATCAAGCAGTTAACTTTGATGTTTCACCAATCAATAATTTTCTTAACAAGCTATAAATGATAATTAAATTTAATTCGACATTTTATTAATTATAACCTTTATTCAAAATTTAAATTTTACTCATTTTAAAATTATAAGAGGGAGTCAGTTGTTCATAACCATATGTCATTTATGTTAATATTAAAATGAGCAAAGAAGTAGAATAGAAAATAGAAAAATTAAAGAATAGGACATTAGACACAAATTTTATAGTGGTTCAACAATTGCCTACATCCACTCTCAAAGTAGGGAATATCTTTTTATTAATTCTGAATCTAATTACATATTCAACCAATAGCTTATTTATAAAATAGTCTCCACTCCAATGATTGGAAAAATCCATTTGTGAGAGAAACCTGCCAATTTAAACAAAAAGTATCCTTATCGAATATGTTTGAGAATCTTGTCAATTTGGGCTTCACCAAACCCAACAATCTCCCACTTGAAGACCAAATTGCTACTCAGAGATATCGCCCACTCTAGGCATTTACATTAGCCACAATAAAGATTTTAGTTTCGCCAAATTTTGTTCAAGAACGCTTCGAATGAGTCTCCTCCAAAACACATCAAAGTTAATAACACTTAACAACATATCATTGGCAGCCTCAAAACTGAAAACAATCCCCACTTCACATAGCCTTAACTCAAACACTTGGTCAATGATTTCATGAGGAAACACAACCTCATCTTTATTATCCGCAAATTCACTATGATTTCCCTTCACCAGCCCACAGTTAAACTAACTACCCGCAATAATGGTCTCTAACCACATGCCCTTCAGATACAATCTAGTCATGGTATATCCCTAGAAATCCACCATTGGTAGATCCTTAGCCCATTTCCTCAAGGCACACAAATGATGATCCCCTGCGTTGAGCTCAACATAAAAGGCATAAAAAATAGTGACAAGCAACATACCCATCTGCACATACATATTGTTTCCCCAGCAATAGTGCTCCCACTCAAGCTGATGTAAAGGTTTGGCCACAAGTTTTGTCGGTGAATCTATTGGCTTTGTTGGTTGAGCACCCTCGGTAGCTGCCGGTGCAGGTGCACTCCCCTCGGCCACACCACTAGCGGGTGTGATTTGTAATGGCATCGAGTTTTGATTCTTCTCCAAGAATTCCTATAGACCAATAACAACTTTAACCATTTGCTTCAAAAAATCCTCATAAATCACCTCCATCCCTTCTATGATCTTATCTTGATTTCCCTCCATAGTGTCCAATTCCGCACTGATCTCTCTTATGATCGCGTCTTCTGTTTGCCCCAATAAATCCTCATCAACCATGGACAAAATATCCTTTGTAGATGTTAAAACTTTGGGAATTCCTTCAACTGACGTCCTCCGTGTGTTCACCTCAGACCGGGGTGATTCAAATTCCCTACCATCCGGGGGTGCATTCCATACAAAGAAAATTTTCTTCCTTGCACCCCAGTCTTCCACCTCATCTGACCTGGAAGTGAAAAAAGGAGGCATCTCTCTAATGTTTAGGGGCTACAGACAAATAGATGAAGGCTGTGAAGGAGCCAATAAGGGTTGCGAATCAATTTGCAAGGGTAGCGAATGAATTAAGGACTTGGTTGCACATCACATACAAGAGGTTGCATTCTAAGTTCACACTTTCTCTGTTGCTCCATCTTGAATTTAATGTTTCTAATAGGCTTGATGATATACTCCTCATGCGACCACTCCCAATCCAAATACAGAGGAATAGATCAGATGACCTCCTCTGAAGTCAAACCCTTTTTCATACTCTCCATCAAATTTGCAACTTCGTTGTGCACATCAGAAAGCCCTGATTCTATCGTTGCTTCTTTGTCTACTTGTTCTGCCCTCATTTTTTCAGCAGATCTCTTATTTCGGTAGTGTCGCCGTTGTTTTTCTCAGAGAAAACCATAATAGCAGCATCAACCGCCTCCTGGGAGTCGAATAATATAAACCATTTTTCTTTTTAGCTCGAATAATGGATTATCATAAACCATTATCTATGCCTCATAATTTTTGACCTCTTCCTCAAGTTCATCTTCATCCTCACTTGCCTAGGGTTCATCTTCCCCCTTACGAAGGTCCTGCTCTACACGAATAGGCTTGATCGGCTCAAGCTTTGCAACACCATTTTCAGCTTCTGATGCTATATCCACAACCGACTTGGGCATGGGATTTTATTTTGGAGCCCATGATACTTCCCCATCACATGGGGATTCACTCTCCTCCAAAACAATCCATAGAGCACTTTCGGAACTTCCCTTGTCTGGTTCTTTTGCCCCTTCTTCCTCTCTTTCTTTCTTTCTCCTTTTGGATCACTGCCTTTTTCTACGTTTATTGCTCTTCTTCAAATTGTCATACTCCTCATAATAAAAAAAAAATTAATAGTCTCTACAAATGACACTTTCTTTTTATGTGTTGCCCAATCTTCTACCTAAGCCGCCCTATCTTCAAACCAACACTTGTCAATGAGAGCCCCATCAACTCTTCTTTTGCAATCACCACCAGATTCCAACATGCCTATGAAATCCTCCATA
The DNA here is from genome assembly GCA_007258455.2 of Sequoia sempervirens. Taxonomy (NCBI): domain Eukaryota; kingdom Viridiplantae; phylum Streptophyta; class Pinopsida; order Cupressales; family Cupressaceae; genus Sequoia; species Sequoia sempervirens. Next base: position 9,243 of record VDFB02328557.1, read on the forward strand.
ACAAATTCAGTTTCAACATCTAATTCATCCAGAACTTTATTTGAGCAGCTCCAAAATCAAATGATGGTGAATCTTCAATAGGATGAATAGCTTCATCATACAATTCTCCAGAGCCACAGGACCAAGACATGAGAGCTCGGGCCTAATCATTCAAAGCTTCCATATTCATTTTCCTAGAAATTCTTCACAATTTTCAAAATAGCTTTTTTGCCAAAGCTTTGATACCAATTGTTAATATTAAAACGAGCAAAGAAGCATAGTAGAAAATAGAAAAATTAAGGAACAGAACACGAGACACAAATTTTATAGTGGTACAACAATTGCCTACATCCACTCTCAAAGTAGGGAATATCTTTTTATTAATTATGAATCTAATTACATATTCAACCAACAAGTTATTTATAAAACATTCTCCACTCCAATAATTAGAAAAAAACCATGTGTGAGAGAAACTTTCCAATTTAGACAAAAGGAATCCTTATCGAATATGTTTGAGAATCTTGCCAATTTGGGCTTCACTTAACCCAATAGATTAACCACAACTCTCCACGTCAAACAATTATAAGAGGGAGTCATTGTGGATAGAAAATAAAGAACATACAATAAACTAGTTTGGAACAGTGGGAAGTGAAAATAATGGAGGGAGAATTTATCTTTGGAGTTGAAGGAAAAGGAGGAGGAGAGGGAGAGCAGTAGAGTCTAGTTGATTTTCCTCATAATATAAATAAATGTATATTTGCAAAGTTTCCATTACAATCAATCTATTGCTCTCACCTTGTTTGCAAAGAATGGAATTCTATTTTGTCCTCACATAGTTTTGTGTCCTCATTTCCCAAAAACAATCTGTGGTTGCTTCTCTGCGGTGAGGAGTATTGTATGGCTTACTACTTTTCTACTAAAAAATGGAAGACCATCTCTTTCTCTTTCCTCCCAACTATTGTCAGAGAGAATTTCAGGTTTTACATATTTTCAAGTGCAAAGTTGGGGCTGCTTTTATTAGAAACCCCACACTTGTATGTTCATGATCCGCTTACAAAAGTTTATGCAGAGATAGAAATTGATGTGATTGGGATGGTAATCAGAATTGTAGGAGGAGGAAGTAGTGATGAGCCCTATTTGGTAGCCAGGTTGGGATCCTTTTATGACCATGGAAATTTATCCATCCAAGTCTATTATCATTTTCAAAATTCATGGAGGATTAAGTTTGAGTTCTCGGAGAAAACAGGGTTTCGAATAGATCCACATTATGGAATGGTTTCATGAGATGGTGTTATTTTATTTAGGACACAACTACACGTAACTATTGTGGGGTGCAACATTGAAGGTTCTTTTATTAAGTCTATGAGAATAGCCACATTACCCCACCACATTCTTGAATTTGGTAATGTGGATAGCTTATTAATGAATGCATATGGGTTGTCTGTTCTGGTGGTAGTAATGTATGATGATCCAGTAATGGGTTTGGTTATCTTGGAATTGTTTCAGGACGACAAAGATGAGTTGCTTTGGAAGTGGAGAGAGTTTACAAAGATGACGCCAACCTCTCTCCCTCACTAATTTGAGACAGTTAATGGAAACTGGGAGGTTGTGGGAGATTATTTATGTTTTATCAGGTCAAAAGGTAAATTTGTAGGAGTCACATATAATCTAAAGGACGGGTTTTGGCAATGCCTTCCTCAATGTGCATATATAAATTTTTCTATGATTTTTTCATTTCAATCTAGACTAATGTTGAAAGGGTGGCATTCAAGCTTCTGCACTAATTTTTACTGATTTTATATGATTTCCTTTTAGCTTGGCATACATTTTTTCTTAAATTGAAAAGTGATGGACTAATATTCTTTTGAATAAGAATTTTATAATAATTCATTAATAGATTTCAATATAGATTATATATATATGTTTATTAGAATTGTAACAAAAAATATTGAAAATTTATTTAAAAATTAAATTTATTAAATTCTTAAATAATATTAAATACATTTATCTGACAATGTTGAGATACATACATTGACACACAAATTTACATTGTTTATTTTATCTTATGAACCATGTT
>VDFB02328558.1:0-46001 GCA_007258455.2 Sequoia sempervirens
CAATTGCATTCCAATTTCTCTCAAATGCAAAAGAACTTGAAACCTATAAAAAAAATTGATATTACAGGTTATACAAACGCAAATAATCAAATAAAAAAATAAAATACTAAATATTCTAAATTGGAATATAATTCATATAATGTTAAACTTGCAATATAAGTTTGACAGCCAATTTTTGCAAATGTTTAATCATGGCACCATGGAAATTCCACTTCACATGGTCCATTTCTTTTTTATCCGCCATTGCATCAGCATCTGCACAAGTTCTATCAAAAGATGCAAAAGTTCCAAACTCATTTCGAATCTTCGTAGCAACTATAGAATTTGTAAACATCTTTTTGAAGGCTTTTTTATATCCGTCGACTACTTCAACATCTATATTTGTGTTGTCCTACTTGGCAGTGCCAACACACCAACATGGTAGCACTTGGGGTTCAAAGCATATGCCAAAAGTTGCAAAGGAGTTGTCATTTTATCCTACCTATTTTTTATTACCTCATACATCTATTTGTAACAAATTCAAAAGGGTCTTGTTCTTTTGCTACGATTATGTCTCTAACCTACTCTACCATTGAATCTATACAATCATAGAAGTCACCTGATATTGGCTTATCTACATCACAATGACAAATGAGGTTGTATATTGGTTCAATGAAAGATAGCAAGTAGTCTACTTGAGCTCACCAATCATCATCGAGAAAGAGTATCCTTATATTATTTGCTCTATTGCCTCCAAACTCCCCAAATATCACTAATCACCATAAATTTTAAAGCTTGTTTCACATCCACAATCTTTTAAAAACAATGGAGTGTGTGGCAAAGCGAGTCTCAACCACCTACAATTAAAAAATAATATTTTTAAAATATAAAGAATATAAAACATATTTAAAAAATGATATATACAAAATATACTTTAAAATTTAAGAAAATTTACCTTCAACGGCTCCAACTTAGTGAATTGTCTATAAATGGCTTGTGACGTGATGATTAGAAATAAACATTTAAATTTCTTTTGCTTCTTCATAAATCATTATCCTCTTCCTACTAATGAACCATTGTGTGTGGTTCAAAACGTCAATGCAAGATAGCATACACAGTTAAATCCAGAAATATTTGCTACTATTTTCCATTGGATTTTGCCAATTTTTTGTAATATTAAGTTCAAAGAATGAATTGCACAAGGAGTCCACCAAATTTTTGGAAATCTTGTCTCCACGACCAACCCTGCAGCTCTACATAGTTTAGCATTATCTGTGATCACTTAAGCAACATTTTCTAGCCCCACCAACTCAATTGCTTCAATTAAAATATTGGCAATAAATTGGATGTATTTTTCATCAACCTTGCATTCCATTGCTTTCAAAAACATTGCTCCCTTTGGGCTCATTGCAGTTACATTGATCAGTGGCCTATTTCTAACGTCCTTCCATCCATCAGAAATAATCGAAACACTTGAGATTTTGCATGAAGCTCGAATCACCTGTAATTTTCTGTCAATAATGTCTTTTTCTTTAGCCAAAAGGGTGGTATAAACCTTCTCATAGCCTAAGCTTTTACATCCTTTTGGTGCCTTATTAATTGATCTAAACATCTCTTGTCAATATGGAGAACGCACCATATTAAATGCAATTTCATTTGCATATAAGCAACAAGCAGCATTTTGATTGGTATCCTCTTGACTCTACAAATTAAATGCTTTTTTGAGAGGTCCTAAATTGATCCTCTTTTGACTTGTAGATGTCCCTGAAGCTGATTTTGGATGCAAAGGGAGCTGATTCTAGATGCAAAGGGGTTCTATTTAAACTTAGAGTTGACCTTTGCTTTGATGATTGAACATAATTATCAACTTCATTGTGTTCATTTTGATACTTTGCAATTTTAGCAAGGGGCAACCCCTTCCCTAAATGACCATCAACATTTGGCCAAGACATACAGAGCACCCTATCGTTGTTATGTGGCAAAGGTGCCCATAGACCTTGGTATAGGAACCTCTATACTCTTTCTGACACTCATGACATATCCATTTGTAACCTCCACAACCAAGAATTCTGTCAAGAATGGTGACATATTACCACAATGGAGATCTAAGGTCCAATTTAATCCAATTGTTACCTTTTTTTGATTCTCTAACATTAGATGATGCCATAATTAATATACTCAATCCTACAATAATTAAAATTTCAATGAAACAAATAATTATAAATTGTTTTAAGTATTTAACTTTAATAGATTATAATATATTTAATATTCATTATTTTAAATTTAATTTCACAAAAATATGCAAACTAGGAAATCTTTGGAGACCATCATATCTCTCCATTCCCAGATGATCCTACTATAGATTGCCTCATTCCCCTTGATGATGCAAATAATATACCCTTTAATGGTGGTACTTTAGAGAAGCTTGAATATATTGAAGATCTTGAACATTCAAATGACATAGAGACTTCTTTTCTTGCTTCTCCTCCTATTGAGATCACATCCCCATCTACTATTGCTTATGATGAGACTAGTATAGCTACATACATGGCTTTTGATAATTCAATGCAGCTGAATATTAATCATCTTCAAAATACACCTACTTGGAATGTGTACTTGACAAACAATGCAGGTTTGTTTCATGAGTTCTATCTTGTACACTTGGAGGACACTATTGAGGACATTCATCTCCTCTTTGATGTTTGCTCATATGGAGTTACATCATCTTCTTCTAATGTTGTGGGGAAACCTTTAAACCCTCTTATTTTTTCTCCACATGATCATTTGTCAAAATTTAGCATTGGCTTGGAAACTCTTGAACAACATATGGAAGAGCCTATAATGTCCCCATTCTACAACGTCATCTTTCAGTTGGGTTGATTTTGATACAATTACTATTTTTAGTAAGTGTTATTTTTAGCAGGGGGTATGGTGTCGTGCTTCTGTCCTTAGTGAGCCCTTTCGAGCTCCTCAATTTCCCTCTAATTTGAGTTTCAGAGCACTACTTGCTATTTTTAGGACTTTCTAAAAATAGTATCATCCATGGCAGGCGAGACCCAGTCAGGGTTATCTCTCAGCAACATTTTTCATTAGAGGCATCAATTTCTAAGGTTGAGACATTTTAATATTTAATTCCTCCTTCAAAAATTGGATTTTAATAAAGTGACTTTATATTTATTCATTGAGGGTCATGAGGGGGACTATTTTGTACCTTGATGCCTAGTACGATGACTTTAAGTTGTTTTTAAAAGCGCTTTTAAAGTATTTTATATTGCATTAAGAGGGTGGACGCCTATGAAGAGAAAAGAGTTAAATTTTAAATAGAAAAAAGCTAATGTTGGGGTAAAATGGATTTTAAATTATATCTTTTAAATGAGCCATATACTTTGGGCGCCCAAGTTATTAAAAAAAGATTTAAATATTATTAAAAAGCAATGGCTAAAGTTTTTTGGCGTTGGAAATGAGAGGAGATATAAGGAAAGAAAGAGCTTCATTTTGGATTATGCTGGAATTATGAAACTTGGTCGTACATTTCTCTGGAAGCTTGGCTTTGGAGGAAACAAGGGTTTGCAGGGACAAAAACCTCTGTAGATCACACTCTCTTCGTGTTTGAAAGACAACATCAGGAGGGTCTTTGGAGGTCTCACTCAGAGGCTTCATTTGTGCTTCAAAATTGCAGATTCAGACTTTTCGCGATAAAGATTTTTAATCATTTTTTAAGTGGGAGTTGTTGGTTTTGGCTTGTGAAACATTGGTATCAATTTTGGTGATGATAAAATACAATTTGGTGGTGATTTTAATAATTTTTGGGCACTTTATTTATGCACCTGAAACCCACATTTCTACTCATATCTGTGAGAAGGATTTTTTAATCAAAATGGGTATTTGTCAATTAGTTTCCTCTCTCAAGGGCGCCTACATCAAGATATTGTTGGGATTATTGGAGGCTGGAATGAATTTTTAAAGCAAGGTCGCCCCTTTGCCAGGCAGCACCCTTCTCTGGGTATTCTTCATCTCGTACGGCCCATCCTGGAGGCTAGGTTTCAGTCATTTGGAGGTCCTGAACAGGGTGTTTATTTCAGCTAGGAGGCTAGGACGATCTCCCAAGTGTGAGTGAAGGTTGTGCTCATTAAAAAGGAGTTATATCTGTTGCTGGGCACTTGTAGCCAGGTCTGAAAAGTCTTAAATCTGAGTCTGATAAAGTTCTTTTTTGACTGAAATATTTCTGTTTAAAAATCAGATTATTCAATGCTTCCAAAAGTGTTATTTTCAAGCAAATCCTTCTTCTCTTATATTTTTGTTTATGCACTTCTTTGAAATATCAAATGCAAATATAAAACCATTGAAAGCATCGCAAACACTTCAAAAAAACTCTCAAACAAGAAGCAGCAAACAGGGGAAAAACAAAACAAAAAAAATCGGGGTTGGTTATTACAGAGCCACATTTGTCTTTGGATATTGTCCTACATTCATCTCTGCTAGATTACAAATTGTCATCTTCATTGGTGTGCCCTAGAACACCTAACTTGATTGTGGCAACTTCCTCCATCGCCATGGAGACACATGAGCAAAGTTCAAAGACTTCATACATTTTGATCTTTCTTTCGTCATATTCCTTTCAAGAATGAGCTCTACTAGATTACAAATTGTCATCTTCATTGGTGTGCCCTAGAACACCTAACTTGATTGTGGCAACTTCCTCCATCACCATGGAGACACATGAGCAAAGTTCAAAGACTTCATACATTTTGATCTTTCTTTCGTCATATTCCTTTCAAGAATGAGAGGACATCTAGAATACACCTTTGGTTTTGTCTCTTCCTAAGCGATGGAACATCCAGTTACGAGCATCTACCATTGACACAAGAGATTATACATTGAGGGGGGTTGCATGGTCTCTCCTCTCCTCTCTTATATGGGGGACTTAAAAGGTTTCATCCTTTTAAATTGCTTGAGAGCATTTTGTATTTTTTCTCTTTTGGAGAAGAGTTTTGTCCTACTAGGTTTTCTCTTTTTCTTTGTTTGTGAGAGATTGTTTTGTATATGAGTACCTAACATAGCCTAGTAGCCAGAACCCATCCTTGCATCATTGCATTTTTCACACTCTATCTAAGTTGCACTTAAGGGGGGGGGAGGCGGAGGTGTTGGTGTGAACATGATGTTTTAACTAAGTGGTTCACCATCCAAGTCTTATTCACAATAGTTTACTTAAGTTTACTTAGAGTACACATAAGATACTTATCACTTTATGTCTCGAGTCAAAAGATTAAGACACATGTCATAATCTTATGTAGTCCTATGTCTCACTTTGGCTTATATAACCAATGGGTTCTCAAAGTAAAATTAATCCATTGGAATTCATCATGAATCCATCATTGTATCATTTTTGCAGCTTTTGACAAAATAGCATTATTCTTTCATATTTGATCTATCTTCTACTTTCATTGAAGCTCATAGCTCTTGGCTGGCTAAATTCATACTACATAGCCAAATCTTGCATGGTATAGAGTATTTTGTACCAACTCTTATATTTTTTAAAAATTTGCCAAATTTCAAACTTCAAGGATTAAATTCGGCAAATCCCCTATGACATAGCCACCAAGTGCAGGAAGTCAGTATCCTAAGGATTCTTGCCACCACAGACTTCAGAATTGCAAATAATAAGCATACCAAACAAGAAAAACAACAACTTACTAACATCTTCTAGGGAATGGCTGCAGGTAAATTTAAATAGAAAGGGCATTGAGGAGGGCAAGAAGGGCACCACAAACCACAGCAAAGCTTTAAGTTAACCAAACATAGGCATTTTTCCCACATAAAAAGGGGATCTTGAATAAAATCAAAAATATTCAGTAACAGATGAATATCAAGTCAACATCCATGTGGTGGATCCCTTGTTAATGCACTTGTACAGCAAAAAATCGCGGAAGCATCCTGAAGAAGACTTGCAAACATGGTGTTGATATGTGCTACAACCAGATAGAAAAATCAGTTCTTGCAGAACATTCAAACTATATACAAATCAAATTTGTATTTGATAAACAGAAGTCGTCATTTTAGAGGAACATTATTTGAAGAGGCAACTAAAGGAATATGTTGAAATTGTAAAGTTTCCCAACAATTAAATAGAAATAAAACCTTGGACTGAAGCCATTCATGGATCTATAATTCATAAACTTAGGAGAAAGCCCAGCCATAGATTGGGAAATAATTTAGTTAATAGTACTTTATTTCCAACCTCAATGTGCTTGTAATCAATAAACTAGGGTTGGGCCTGTGTTGGGAAACAACTAATTTACTATTTCACAAAATAAGGTGTTTCCTACCTCACTGTACTTGTAATGGAGTTATCTATATCAGAAGCTCAAAGATGCAATCCTATGTAGATCATTCATCATGATGATAGGTAACAAAGTGTGATCCCAAACATTCATGCTGTTAAACATTTCTCAATGTTTTTCTCCAAATGCATGTGCCTTTTAGGCTTACAATAAAATAATAATTGATAGCTTCCAAGAAAGAAACAAAAGGCTGGGGCTGTTACATACCACCACTAACAGGCAAAACAAAAATAGAAAATTGGAGATGATGGCAGCTCAGAAAGAAGGTAAACAAGCCTTTTGGTTAAATTGCATTTGCTTATAGAATTGACTTAGCAAACCAAAAAATATATATATATAATTTAATTACTCCGCAAAGAATCAAGAAATTGAAAAATACTGAAAAAATCATAAAAATTGGAGGGGCGGGGGATGAAATCAATGCTGCTTCCATCCAGCACAATCCACAACAGTTTTTAATATTTTTGCTTTGTAAAACCAGAGTGAAGGTCTGGGGGTGGTAACACCACCCACAGGTTGAAGCCCACACAGACCAACATGGGGCAATGCCATTTTTCATAATTTTAGCATTCCTAACCATGCTCCAAACTCTTCAAAAAATTCAATTGTTGAGGCCATAAACCAGTAATCAGGCCCTATCTGAATGAGAATGAAATGGATATTTGCTGACGAATGAATGCCCTCCAGTGTCCCCTAATCAATCCTATGTTTGGTTGCTTAGGAAAAATCCAAATCTGCACTTTTAAATATGAGGTTCAGGCTGAAAAATCAAGTCTTTTATAGGCAAATTGACAGTAGCAATTTAATCACCTCAAAATGACAGCAGCGATCACAATTGGGTATTCTGGAATGCACAAACCGCAATCAGCATATTTGATCTCCAATTTGGTTCCTGCAACAGTGGACTAGCAAATACTGCCTAAATCTTCTTAGGCTGGAACTTTGCTTTGGTATGTTCTAGTTTAGAAGGTTGGGGCTGCAACCTTATGATCATTTCTGTCATTACTGGTTGAATTCCCGCCTTTTGTTTGTAATTACTGGAACAAACCTTATGCAAAGGATAAATTCTATTGTAGCAGAAATCACTACTATGACAAACAAAAGAATGGAATCAACCGGTAATGGCATGAACGATCAAAAGATTGGGGCTTCAACCTTCCAAGCTAGAAAGTATGAAAGTACAAAAGTAAAAGTTCCAGCATAAGAAAACTTATGCAGCATAGTGCTACTCAACAATTGCAGAAACCAAATTGGAGACCAAATATGAAGATGATAAGCACAATATATCCATTCCAAATTGAGCAAAATTCAAGAAATCACTACAAACAAAAAGAATGAAGGAAAAACATCCAAAGTGTTGTGGGACAAAGCTAAATGGAGAGCACTAATGTGAAGGTAGCACAAGTTCAAATCCTCACACTGCAATAAAGCAGCTTACAGCTCAGAGAACAAAAGGCACATGGACAGTAATGTCCACACACACCAGGCAATTCAGAGAGCCCACCTATGTCCCTAAACAATCTGGGCTTAGTCGTATCCCAGGTACCCTAAGTTAATAAAGGAATGAAGGTAAACAAAGAGATTTATGAATACAAATTAATTTGGTTCTTCAACATAGCAGCAATGGTTGCCAGAAAAGGAACAACCTCATAGTCAAAGGCAAACATAAAAGGATGGAAAACATAAAAGTACAATGCAGCACATAATAAAACTTCATTAAAAAAATTCCACTTTGCTTTTTTTGGAATTCAGGGGTCATTTGTTTCCCTAATCAATCTGAGCCAAGTAATGTCCAAGGTACCTTAAGCAAAAAAATGAAATTGTGGAAAAGAACAAATTAATATCAATGAACAACAAAGGACAAAAAGCAAAATTAATGAAAATGAATTGCTTAGGTTCTCCGGCATTGTAGTGTGGTAATGCTCAAAGGAACAAACTTATAGTCAAAGAGAGAAACATAAAAGGGTAGGAAACTTAAAATTACAAGAAGAAGCCTATAATAGAATTTCATTGAAAATATCATTTTTTCAGATTTTCTTTTTTTCTTTTTTCTTTCTTTTTTTCTTTTTTGAAACTGTTAACAAATTTAAGGATAGCAGTTGACATTCTTGGAGCAATAATTTACTATTCATGAAAGATGGGTAGTTAAAAGTGACTCAATATTTACATTGCAGCTGATTCCCAAAAATGATATTACATATTTAGAATAAGGATTTCAAAACAAATGCATCTGGAAAAATGTATACCATGTGTAGAAAAGAACTACTTACTTGACATTATTATGGGGATTGATGGCCAGTTGCAAGTAGCACCCTTCAGCTGCGAGGAAAGAACCATGGACTGACCTTATTACAGTGTGTTGCATAAAACCAGCAATGATTAAAAGTCCTAGAAAAAACAGAACAATAAAAGTACATTGATAACATTTAGAACAAATGATTCCACCACTACAAGCTATGCAACAGAGAATGTCTTCCAGTAAGGAAATGTTATAACAAAAAATGGTTTCAAATGATGAAAAAAAATGGAAAAGTTAATCATTAAATTTTGACAATATTTATGGGTATCCTATCCATCACACTGATATGGTAGCCAAGCAAACAATGTTTAATGATAAGAATCCTTGCAACATTTAAGTGTATATTTCCATGCAAAAGCCTAACATAATAGCCTACAAATGGTTTTTTATTTTTTTTAATCAAAATCATGCAGTCTACCCAAAAGACAAAATAAGTTAACCTTACAAGCCAAAGTCAACAAGCTATATATGCTAAGCCTAATGAGAGCCTTTAATATAGATACCATGAAAGTAAAGGGCTCTTCCACCCCATTTCTTACAACCTCTTATTTGGCATAAAAGTACCTTGGTAAAGACTCATACAGACAAAGTCTTTAAGATCACTGTGCAGGACAACATGAATTTATCATTTAAATTTTAATGGAAAGATGTCCTATTTTGATTAAGAACCTTTTAAACAGGTAGCTAGCCAGCATAAACTTTTAAAAGCAAGCTGTCACCAATGAGACTGAAGATAACAGCTTTTGAGCAAAAAAAAATCTGTTGATAAGGCTGGACAAATTCATTTGAAAGACTTGACTGTTTCTTAGGAAAATGTCTAATCAATGCATACAACACAATTGAGGTGAAATTGTCATAATAATGTTACAATGCATGCACTTGTGATGCTTGAATACATTGAAGTAAGATAGTACTGATCTGTAATTAGTGTGGATATTATTCTGATCCATAATTAATGTGTATATTTCACTACATAATTCAACAAACAAATCATATTCATCCTTAAATGTAAATTAATTGCACAAGTTAAGGTTCTATGAGCAGAAATATGCATAAAAAAAGTTCCTATGTATGCAGTCTAGAGTTGATAAATGATAATAATGACAAACCATAAAAAGAAGTTAGCATCCACAAGTGAAAAGCATAAAACAGCAACAAAAATAAAAAATAACAGCAACATGACCTAGAAAACCCAGCAATGGAGAAAAACTCAAGAAGGGCAAGGGGTCTCCTCCTTAAGCCACTATCTCATGAGCTGTTACAACGGTTTGGTGCCTTCAAATAGGACCCCATGGACTTCTTTTACACTAAACAGCAATGTCCACATACCATACAAGCTCTCAAATGCTCTCTCCCTTCCCCAAAATCCTGCTAGAGCTCCACTAAGACTCAGCTGCTGAAACAACATAAGCCTTCACAATCACAACCACATTGCTAACAAAATACCAAGGGATGATCACTTACAATAACCTCTCTTGGAGGTTTTAACAAGAAAGAGTTAAAAGAGTCAAAGAGGAAGCCCAAGTGCCCTTGTAACAAGAAATGAACCTTTAGGCACATCCTAAATCTCCCATGCCCCATAGACTCTTGACTCTCATCATTTTATGTGACACATTTAGCCGCAATCAGAACCATCCTACATTCCTGGTTTGGTCAGAGACAAGTTTAACTGCAGTCAAACTAGTGATACATGTTCAACCCCAAGCAAACTCGTCAACAGTGTCTGATTTATGTCAGTTCTAGTCGATTCTGAGTTTCAGGTCCTTCAATGCATCTCTTGCTCATCTTTCTACAACAATCATCCTCTGAAACTCGGTGTAGGTGTCCATTTGCAAGAATGAGCATTTGAAATTGTTTAGCATAGGGGAGTTAGCTTTAATGAGAACAATTAAGTGACCAAATTGCCTAACTTAACTGATCCTATTTCAGATCAAGTACAGCTCATGCTAGTCATCTAAGTTCCCCTTTAAAATCTATAGGTTTAATTTGTGTTAGTACAGCTCATTCTAGTCATCTAAGTTCCCCTTTAAAATCTATAGGTTTAATTTGTGTTACTATGTACAGGCTTCATATTAGGACCCCTGTACAGACCTCTAATATGCTGATTAAATTTAGCAAAGATCCTCTTTTACTGTCCATACTTTTTTTCTCTCTGGATCTCCAATTTGTATGTATATCTCTTGTTCTCCCTGCTTCCCCAAGGCAAGGCTCCTTTCTTAGCACTTGGTAGCACCTACAGGAATCATAAATTGCTTGGTAACATAGAATTTCCAGTTATAAAATGGCAGATGAACCATGTACCCTTGAATATGTAGCTTAGTATTTGTTATGTTTAGGGAGGCTTAGTAGTGTAAAGCATGTTTTTCGTGTTATAATGGTGTGTATGAAGTTACAGACTTATATACTGTAATCAATAAGCAAATAGGAATCAAACCAGGCAGAACAAAGCAATATGAGGTAGCGGTATAAAATAATGAGGCATAATGCATAGAGAACGGTCCTGTGTCTTAACCAACAGTCACAGGAAAAATATATTTTTCTCCATATTTGTAGAAATTTCCAAATTTATCTTCCTCTTTCTCTGCTGAAGCTTATCTTGCACTCATATACAAGGAAAATGAAAAGGTTAAAGCTGGCCATCTCAGGTGCTGAGTAACTTCCAAAAGCCAGTAATTGGTGATAGGCAAAGCTACAAACTGCACTGAACATGTCAACAAAAAGCCAGAATTTAGTTTAGGGACTCATTCCAAAGTCACTGTTTTATCACAATAAGACTAAGCTGAACAGAAGCCATGATTCCACCAGACAGAGTAAATTCTTCACTCATGAGACAGGTTAAAATTGTTTGACAAATAAATTCTGCTTGATAAAATTGCATTCTATCACATAATATAATTTCATAAATTCAAATTATGATGCTTCGCATTATAAAATGATATCATGTCACATATATAACATATTACTTTTTAGGCTTCAATTGTTGTTTGAAACTCATATGATGAGTTAAAAGGCATATAGTTACCATTTCTTGCATTAACTTATAAGTTATTACAAACATGATAAATTGCATTTATATTTTATAACAATCACCTCCAACGTTTATTTATCTACTGCAAAATAAGCAGAGAATTGAAACAGGAAAAACAAATTTGGTAGTTGGAAAGGCAGTACATACCTTCAGTCAACAACCAGTTGTCACAAGACCTCTACATCTGAAAATGTCACAGGGAGGAAGAAAAGCACTTTCATTTCCAGAAGTAACTTCCTAAAAATCTCACAAATGCTCAATTAGGTGACTTTACTCTCCAATCAGACCATAACATTGATTTCACTTTAATAGGATAACCAGAATTCTACCAATGTTGCAGAAGATTCGTCATTGCATGAGATTTCAAGATACCGAGTTCAGCATCAACTTATATACCTTAGCTTTTTATATTTAAAACTTCAGCACAACAGCACTTTATATAGTCCTGACACATGCCAGTCTAGAAATTAATACCAATGTTAGTCATATGAAATATGATTTTCAAAAGAAACATAGCTCATGTTAAGCATATTAAGGAAGAGCCAAATTAAAATTATATATATAACATGCTTTACTGAATTCCTTGGCATATTTGTTATTAACACGTTGTTGAACATGAGTAAAATTATGTGGAGGAAACATGCCCATTTCCCAAACTTTCAGGTGTACTAACAGATGGTTAATATTTTTAAAGAGCTATCAGATATTGTGGTGTATACAACACAAAGCAAATGGGGTAACATCAAAATAAAAGCCCATCCCGTGATACATTCTTTGGCCTGCTATAATAGATAAACACAATTATGATTGAACCAGTGCAGCGATGCAGACATCCCAAATTTCGGATGTGCTGAAAAGGAATTTAATTATATTGAATAACTGGCGAGTATCAAATTGAAGGTACTGGTTTTAAGCATACTCTGGAAATATTGAATTAAAAAGCATATCACATGCTGCACTCCTCAGCATGTCACCTTAGTTGAAAGTGATTCTGCCTGGGTGGTAGTAACACAGGATTATGAAATTTTGGGTGTACTGGTGAGGAGTTTCACGTTTACAAAGTTACGAGGCATTACACAGTGGTTGCTAGTTTAGGCATTGCAAGAAAACACTGAATTAAAAAAATATATAGTCTATCGTTCAATTTATCATCATAAGCTTAATCACCATAGCTAAATGTGAGTGTTAACCTGTACAACTAAATTAGACATCTAAAACTAAAAGCTAGAGTACTAGGAGACACCTCCAAAAGAAAAGTCAGGTCCCGTATCGTTACAGCAGACATACTGAGCCAGAGCAGCCTAACCTCAAGGCTACGTTTGAGAGAGAGGGAATGAGAGGGAGACAATGGAATGGTAAGAAGAGGAAAGATTGATGGTCAATAAAGATTGAAATAGTTCTAAACTAAATCAGATTAGAGCTTAATTTGACTGCTTGATAATGCTAAAGTGATTTTTCTCTTAACATTAAGACTATGTAACTTTGATAACGCTAAAGCGATTTTACTCTTGACATAAAGACTATGTTACAGGGTTCTGCAGTATTGCCCCCCATACTGGTTCGGGTCTGGTACAGCCTAGGGTTCCCCCAGGGTTCAGTCCAGGCACCCCAGGTACCCTGTGGGGTGCCTGGGCCAAACCCTGGTTGAACCCAAATGAAGGTTCATACATCATTAACTATTTCGGTGAATTGATCTGAAGATATCATTACTTATCCACGTTTTGTTAATATTTACTGAATTGTTCTCTGTTATTCCATATGAGTTGTTGTGATTCTAGTCATATTTGAAGGTGAAATATTATTTTTGTTTCTTTCTGTATTACTTCCTAAAAAAGTTACCCATCTTATATTTGCAGGAGATTTCCTTATTCCAATCTACATTTACATGGAAATGTGCAGAGCAATGCATTACAAGATCATTAGTGTTTTCACTTTTCTGATCTCATCTTTAATCTACATTCCTACTAATGAATCAATGCCAATATTCATTTCGAACTTAAAGGAAGTGTAATGACAGAGTGATTTTACTCACAGTGCGCTCCCACTGCTCCTTCCGCTACAAAAGACTTGCAAAGTTTGTCCTGGTTCATCAATTCATGTTACCAAATGGCCTAGTAAGAAGTATATTCTGGATTTGGCACAATCATACATATTTTGATGTTGTTCAATTAGTACGAGGCTACCCCAAAAACTCTAGCTACAATAAGTAATAACGAATCCACAACTCAAAGGGCAGAGTACAGTTTATTTGGTTAGAATATCTAGATAAACAGCTGATAGAAGGGAAACCAACGGGTCTAATTCTACATTCAACGAGAAAAAAACAGCCTAAAATTGTAAAAATCTAGCGAAAACCTAAAATACGCTTGAAAATGCTTTCCAAAAAAATTGCAACCTAGCATAATTCTGCATTCTGGAAGAGATAACCGTAAAATCTCGAGACGAGTAAAGAAACTATGAATGTCTGGTAGATTTTTTTAAATAAACTTGACTATTCATAAAATTAGCAGGCAAAATCCTCAATGAAAAGAGGGGCTACGTACTACAAGCGTGCGGCGTCACAAACATAGAGTCACGCAGATCACAAAAAAAAAAAGCAGAAGAAATTGCGCGTACTGAAGGTCGACGAAATGCAAATTATTATTATTTATTTTTTAATGCAGTATAGAAATTCAATTAGGGTTTTACTTTTCAGCCCAAATAGCAGTTGCAAATTCAAGCACAAATAAAATGCCGGCAAAATATTCCCGGAGCCTCGCCAGCAAAGAAGAATAAAAAGAACACAATTCTACGACTTCAGAATCTCAGAGATTCGAACCGTGAACATATTGCATCCCATAATTCAAAACCCCAATTGGAAAGTTGAAAAGGACTTGAAATAAATATTATTAAACCATGTACAGAATAAACCAACGGTACAAGATTTAAATTTCTCAGATAACAAGTACTCACAGTGAGGCCATTGAACTAGGAGATTGCTTCACCAGATGTCTGCATTGTCTTTGATTTAGAGCGTTTTCCTCAAAATCCAATATATTTGCCAGATTTTCTAAAAGGAACAAAAGGTTAAAATGTTACAGTGCAAAATTTGTTATGAAAAGGGCAAAATAAAGAGGGGAAGAAAAAAGCCTTCAAATTCAATGTGATTTGTGACGGCGACCTGCGATTATTTGTTATATTTGGGGGCGCGGGGACATTTTAATTTTGTTATTGGAGGGTGATTTTCTTATTTTATTTTTCTTCATATTTATTAGGGCGTCACACAGCGTGGAATTGCTTTTACTTTTTTCTCCTGGAAATTCCCACTGACTTGTATGCAAAAAGAAATCCACAGGACTGCCTACATAATGCAATCCGCCAAAGTCCGCACCAGTAGAAAATTCGTACCATAGTTATTTTTAGTGATAAAATGGTTATGTAATTGTAACTAAGGTAAGTGTCGTCCTTGTGTAGATTAAAAATGACATTGTTATTAATAAATACTAGCAATCGCACCTTGGTGTGCAATAGGTACGCCGAAGAGGTGTGGAAGGTCAATTAGGAAAAATGTTGGTCTATTTTTTAGGTCAATTGGTTGTTTGTTCAGCAAAAGTCTCAATGGAGAAGTGACAACATCAAATCAATTATGCATCATCTTAGAAGGATCCAAAAACGACTGAAACAAAACCTTTGAATGAGGAAGATAATCATGCTCCATTACCAGCAATCTCATGTTATGTTTACAATAGAGAGAGAGAGAGAGAGAGAGAGAGGGGGGGTAAGGAAATAGAGGAAAAAATAGAGTGAGACATAAAGAACAAATAGAGAGGACCTGAGAAAGAGAGGGGGATATACAAAGAGAAAAGAGGGAGATGGAAAGACACGCACATAGAGAGAGAGAGATAAAGAGACCAAGAGGTAGAGGAAGAGACAGATAAGAGAGATAAAAGGAAAAAAATATTGAGAGAAGATAGATTAATAGTTAAAATTGCATCTATAACGTCTAAGAAAATCTACTTCTATTATGTTGTTGTAGATGTCATACCCTATTATAGAGCTCCTATTTTGGCACAATTAAGGAGAAGGTGGAAAAAAAAATTGAGACCTGACTTTATACATGTCAATTGCACTTGCTTGAAATTTTCCAAGGACTTTTCAACAAATCCATTTTGTGCATATTCTATGACCGTAGAAAGCCATGGCAACTCGTCTTTAGGGAATTCTACTAAACAATTTGCTCCCACATAATTTGATCACTTTGAGTTTAGGCTCCAAGTGTTGCCCATTAGATTCAAGTTGACAATGTGGATTGTGTGATTTGTCTCCAAGTAGTGTAGGTTACATATTATAAAGCTTCATTACTTCTTACCCAAAAAATGATGGGTGAAGTTCTTTCTAGTCGATGGATTAACAAGGGCCTCAGTGTAGGTTGATATGTAGGTATGGTGGATACCATATAGCATAGAATTAATTTTCCCAAAGCATTTTTAGTGGTACGCTATGTTTTATTGTATATTTTAACTTGGTATTGATACAATTTTGTGATGGTAGAATTGGGCTCTTCTTTTATAATGAGATGAAATGTACATTGGTGATTTGATACAAATATACTTGAAGAATTATTATCTATCGAGATTAGGAATTACTTATATCAAATCGACTCTTAGGAAAGTAGTGGTCATGAAAGTAGATCCAACCTATTCTTTTGAAGAGAATATGCCTCTTTATTGCAAATTTTACATTTTATTTTTCTTTGGTTTGTTATTAGTAAATTTTATGCAACATAGAGAAGGGAATAGAGAGAGAGAGAGCATGAAGAAGAGACAAAAGAGAAATAGAGGGAAGATACAAAAGTAGGAGAGGGGGGGCAAGAGAG
The DNA here is from genome assembly GCA_007258455.2 of Sequoia sempervirens. NCBI lineage: Eukaryota > Viridiplantae > Streptophyta > Pinopsida > Cupressales > Cupressaceae > Sequoia > Sequoia sempervirens. Next base: position 16,503 of record VDFB02328558.1, read on the forward strand.
AAAGAGAAAAAGAGTGATAGAGGAGGGAAAGATATATAAAAAGAAAAGTAAACAAAGATAAATAGGGAGAGAGGGAGATAGATAGGGAGACAAGGAGATACATTTATAGAGAGAAGAATAGAGAGAGATAGGATATGGGAGAAAAATAAGATATAGAGGGAAACAAAGACTAGCTTTTGATCAACTATTATGTGCCAACAATCTAAAGATGACACATGTTTAAGGGATCTATCTCTCTACCCATCTCTCTTTATGTCACTCTATCCAACTCTCCCTCTCTATCTCTCTCCATGTCTCTCTTATTTCTCTCTATATCTCATGTTATCTTTTCCCTAACTCTTTTTGTCGCTTCTCTCTCACTTCCTCTCTCTCTCTTTATGTCACTTCTCTCTCACTTGCATACATTTGTGCAATGTATGAGGTCAATTGGCAAGCCATTTAGAAAATGATGTTGTGTATGCAACAAAGGTCTCAATAGAGAGTGGAGGGAGAGGGAGAGAGAGAAGTAAAGAGAGGAGAGAGGTGAAGTAGAGAGATAAAAAAGAGGGAGTGATAGGGAGAGAGAGAGAGAGGGGGTGGAAAAAGGGAGAGATAGGGATAGAAAAAGGAGAGATAGAGAGATAGGTATGACTTGGGAAGGAAAGAGGTGAGAGTGAGATAAATATATAGAGAGGGATATATGCAAGGAGAGAGGAAGAGGGAGGGGAGAAATAGAGATAGAAAGAGGGAGACAATTAAAGAGGGGGAGATGGAGAGATAAAAAGATAAAGATATAAGAAGTGATATATAAAGAGACATAAAGAGAGGAATATATATAGAGGAGCGAGAGAAATGGAGGAAGTGATGGAGTAAATAAGAGAGAGAGCGAGAGAATAAGAGAGATAGAGAGAGATAAATATATAGGGAGGGAGAGATTGAAGGAGAGAGGAAGCGGGAGAGGGAGAAATAGAGATAGAAAGAGGGAAACAATAAGAGAGGGGTAGATGGAGATATATTAAGATAAAGATATAGGAAGTGATATATATAGAAAGGTAGAGAGGGATGGAGGGAGAGATGGAGTGAATAAGATAGATATAGAGATAATGAGATGGGAAGATAGAGATAGAGGAGGCAAGAGTGAAAGATAAAGGAGGTGACAGAGACAAGTGATTTGGAGAGGAAGAGATAGAGGGAGGATATAGAGATAGGGATGGGGAGGGAGAAAGGAGTGTGTGTGTGTGTGTGAGAGAGAGATATAGATAGAGATAGAGACAAGGAGGGATAAATAAGGTGTGTGTGTGAGAGAGAGAGGGGGAGAGAAGGAGAGAGATGGAGAGATAGTGAAAGATAGAGGGAGAGATAGAGGGTTACAAGACATAATAAACCTGACCAAAATAACCCTGGACAGAATAAACCAGTCACAATAACCCAAGGACAAAATAACCCAAGGTCATAATAACCCAAGCCAAAATAACATGTGGTCAGAATAACCCATGGACAAAATATCCCCGTAAGCATATAGAGAAAGGAAAACAAAATTTATAAATTACGTACAAGTTATTCTATCCATGGGTTATTTTGACCACAAGTTATGACCCTGGGTTGTTTTGTCCTTGGGTTATTATGACAAGGTCATTGTGTCCAGGGTTATTTTGGCTGGATTATTATGTCTGGATATCGAGATAGAGAGGTTGATATAGTGGGAAAGATAGAGAAGAGAGAAACATAGATGCAAGGAGAGGTAAGGAGATAAGACTTTTTCACCTTAACAACTATGTTCATTTTCATCCATCAAAATAAATGGACAACATGATTGAAATTTATCAAAGCATAATGAAAAGAGACGTCGCCACACATTAACTTTTCAATCTATGAGAGGATGATTTTACATGCAACTTGTTTTCAAAAAAAATCATAAAACTTAGAACAAATAAAAAAAAATTACATTGCAATAAAACATGGTAATTAATGGGTCGTCAGCATGATTTTTTTAATTGAACATTATAGTTTATTTATATTAGATATATTATATGCTTAATATTTATTTGTGTATGTTATATATAAAAATAATATATGAACTACATTTATTATTATAGATTATGTTATATATAATATATATTATTAAATCTAAATATAATTTAATAAATAATTATATTATAATTTTTACATATAATACTAACTCGCAATCGCACCTTGTTGTACAATGGGTACGTCGAAGAGGTGTGGAAGGTCAATTAAGGGAAATTTTGGTCTATTTTTTGCATACACTTGCGTAGTGCATGAGTTCAATTAGTAAGTGTATGTGCATAAAATTGGTCGTATCTAATTTATCCTGACATTTAATTAAATATTTATTATTTAACTAATTTCTCTAAAGTCTTCTACATGTAATTAAATTTAATCAATTTAATTATATTGTTCATTCATTTTTATTCTCCCACCATAATTGAATAAATTTATTTTATTTTATTCTTTCACACGTCTACTTGATTAATTAAATAAATACATTTTATTTATTTAAATTAATTATCATCTTTTGAATTTAATTAAATCTTTTTAATTAAATATAAATATTTTTTTCTTCTATTTTAAACTTTTTTCTAATTAATTAAATATTTTTATTTAATTAATTTCATAACACATGTCATTTCTTCAAATTTAATTAAATATTTTATTTAATTAAAGATCTTTTATTTTCTTCAAATCATAATTAAATATTCCATTTAATTATGAAATCTTCTCATTTCCTCAAAATCTTAATTAAATATTTATTTAATTAAGAAAGATCCACATGCATCCATAAATAAATAATTGAATTGGATAATTCATTATTTATCTTCTCAATATCTTTCCATTATCTTCTAAAAAAGATGATTTTTCATCATCTCATCTTATCTCTTCCATGAAAATGGAAAAAATCCTGCTTTATTTGTTTTCTTCTATTTTTCTTTCCAGTCTCATTCATTTTCGATCGTTCAATCTGTCAAGAATTATCACAACTGTTGACCAACTCAGCCAATCAAAATCCTCGAAAAACTCTATAAGTACATATGCAAATCCAAGCATTCGTTACACACACAGATATAGACACAAAGACACGCATTTGCATCTTTAGCATTCTAGCAATAATCATATCTTAGCAATACTTTTATCATATCATAGCATAATCTTGCATCTTAGTATAGAATGCATTTTAGTTTAAATCTCATTCTCTAGTAGTCCATTTCGTTGAGCTTGGCATAGTAAATATGAGAGCAACTTGAACCAACGAAACGCTGGAGATAGAGAGCAATAAAATGACTTCGAAGAAGCTGCTATAAGAGCTTGTTTATTTTTCTTTAAACTTCTTTGATACAAAGTTTTATTGAATGTGTTTTGAATTCATTATAATAGGCATATTTTCATACACATAGTAAGCAATTTAGAAAATTTTGTCATTTGTGCAACAAAGGTCTCAATGGAGAAGTAATAGCTTCAAACCAACCATGCATCCACTTACAAGGATCCAAACACAACTAAAAAACCTCTAAATCATGAAGATAATCATAATCCATTACCAATAGGCTCATGTTATGTTTGCAACAGAGAGAGAGGGAGAGAGGGGGATAGAAAGAGGGAGAGATAGAGGGGGAAGAGCAAGAGAGAGAGGGGCAAGGAGATGGAGATAGAGATAGAGGCAAATATAGATATGGGGAAGGAGAGGGAGAGGGATACAAAGTAGAGGGGGATAGAGATAAAGACATAAATGGAGATGGAAAAGGATAATGATAGGGATATGGAGGAGAGGGAGATATAAAGAGAGAGAGGATGGATAGGCAAAGATGGAGGAAATAAATATATATAGAGGGAGAGAATGAGAGATGAAGAGATATAAAGATAAAGATATATATAAAAAGTGATATATAGAGGGAGGAAGAAGGAGATGGATAAATAACAAGATAGAGATAGAGAGAGATGGAAGAAGAACATGGAAGATAGAGAGAGGAAGGGATAGGAAGGAAGAGGGAGAGGGGAGAGATGGATGAGAGACATGGAGATAGAGGGGAGAGGGAAGATAAAGGCAAAGATGAAGATTAATCAAGAGAGGAAGAGGGAGAGAAGTAGATAGAGGGATAGAGACAGACCTAGAGGGAGAGATAAAGATAGAGAGAGATAGGGAGATATTGATGAAGAATTATAAATATATAAAGGAAGGAGAAAAGGGAGATAAAGATGAAGAGATGGAGATATATAAAGGAAGAGGGAGAGGAAGATAGAGATTTAGAGGGAGAGGGAGAGAGGGAGAGAGATATAGATGGTGAGATACAGTGATAGAGAGATATAGATATAAGAAAATATAGAAATATTGGGGAGAGGGAGACAGAGATTGACAGATAGACAAACAAAGAGCAGTAGCTATAGGTAAATAGAGATGGAGAGAGGGAGAGAGAAATAGGGGCGATAGAAAGAGAGAGAAATAGGAAGATATCGATAAATGTGAATATAAAGAGATATATATATATATATATATATATATACATTAAGATAGACTCCATTATAAATAGGCTTGTGTTATGTTTGTAATAGGGAGAGAGGGAGAAAAAGGGAGTCGTGGGGATATAAAGAAGGAGATATGGAGAGAGAGAGAGAGAGAGAGAGAGAGAGAGAGAGAGAGAGAGAGAGAGAGAGTATATGGGATAAGGAGATAGAGTTAGAGATAAATACGGAGAAGCATTTATTTTAAAAGAAAAACTATCCTTAGAGCCCATTATGCATTGGTTAGTAAAAATATATTGTTGAACATAGGGATTTATTGCATGATGAGGTGATACTTGATGATCTTTGAAAGGCCAATAAAATTCCATTTACATGTAATCATGTTTTTCTATTTTTTGTCATAAAGAGGCCCCTTGAAAAATGATCTCAACTCCACTTTTATATGGTAGGGAGTTGGAGTTACCTTTTCAAGCAATTTATTTGCCTTAAGTTCTATATGTATTTTAAACAATGAAAAATTAACTAAATATCTTCCTTGATTTTTCACAACTATTTTATAATGCATATCACATTCATAAATTTGAAGCCTTAGCCACACATACAACAATTACATTTCACATAACCACATTCATGTAGACTTGAAACTTTCCTCGCTTTGTAAAGCCCATAACTATTTTATTTGATGCTTTAGCTTGATGAACTCCCAAATATCCCCAACTTCAACATGTAAACTTGAAAAAGAGAATCAACAAAAAAAAACAATATGGCCAAAAGCTCTCCACCCAACCGTAGGATTAAAATTCAATCCTCCCCTGAGATAGGGTCACATAGCACTTCCACAAAATACCTTACACATAGAGTCCACATCAAAAGTGTACCACATAACATCCACATTACTAAACTTGACACATTACAACCACTATTCACAAGGATTCATAGACAAGTTTACACTTTATAACATTAACAATAATATACTTTGCACAGCCCAACATCTTGCACTCATATTTCTTTTTTTTAAAACACAAAAGAGTATAAATGAAATTAAACTAAACAAGGTGGAAGACTCGGCCAATACAAACCCCAACACACTACTTGTAGCAACACAACAAATTCAACGTCAAATTTAACATAGATTTTTATAAGTAAGAACAATATACCAACAAACTTATTACACATCAACAAAGTTAGATAACTAAAGGGGTAGATTGTACCAAGAAAATTTTCTATCCAACTTGTGGAAAAATCTCTCCAAGCCTTCTCTTTCATTGCTCTTTCTTCTTCGCAATCCTTCTCCATTTCCAAGAGATGGCAAGCGATTCTAAAGGAAAATGGAACCTCCTCACTCAAATGGGAAAACATCCAAAAGACAAGAAAAAAAAAACAAAAAGGAAAAAGCCCCTTCTCCACTCAAGGAGAATGAATAAATAGAAGGAGAAGGGCAACTACCTTTCCTTAACCACCCAACTACCTACTCAACTCTAATTTTTGCCACTTTTCGAATGTGGGTAATCAAAGTGGGTTCTAAACTTTATTAAAGGGGTTTTATGAGATAAAAAGACCCCCAACCCATAATTCTATCACCTAGGGAAACTTTTAAACAATAAAAATCACATAAGAACTCTAAAAAACATAAAATAAGTAAACATACTCAAGGTGTTAATAAAATAAAATCTCACATACACACACAACCACATGACACATAAATAAAATGACCTTATTCTCGATATAAGACAATATCAAAAATTTACAAAGGTGAAACAATGGAAGTAGCTATATGAACCCAATCCACATTGGCCAAATTCACCCGTTTACTCAATCACAAAAGTGTCGGTACAACACATGATCAATAATAATTGAAGCAACCATAACATGTAAAATATAATTTCAAAAATAATAATCAACTATAAAATTCAATCCAATCATCTACTTAAGTAACAATAAACAATTTGCATTCCTACAACATCTACTTACATCATCCTAATGAAATCAAGTAATAATTAATCATACAACACATTATCACAACAATAACACCTCTAGCATTAACCTTTCGAAAACCATCTGATAACGATACTACCACAAATAGACAAACACTTAGACATCCTTACTATAATTCTATCTAATGGTAATAAAACGATCAACTCAACATCCCCTAACATATAATACAATATACCTACTAACATAAGCATACTTTTACTAACAATAAATAACCAATAATCCATCATAATTGAACATCCTAGTATACACATACGTACATAATAAATAAAAGAACTCATCTGGTTCTCATAGAGAAAACACAACTGTTAGAGTAATAAGTTATTATGCTTAATTAATTATATCATATTGATTAATTAATTAAGTCACTTATTCCTTTAGTTACTTAAGCTAAACTTAGGCACATTAATAATTGATTAATTATTAAGTGTGCACACTAGGGTTTCATTTAGGGTTTCCCTTTTAGGGTTTCTTGATCTCCTTCATAAGGATTGATCTCTTTTGTAATTTTTGACTCTCTTTAATGCATTTTTACACTTTGAGGTTTATAGAACATCTTCTTTGGTTTTGCATGTCTTTTGCATGTGACAGGTATCCATCTTGCATGCAGGTGATCTTGGTTTCTAACATGGTATCAAAGCTCCAAACCTGCAGCTGCCTGTTCGTGATCTGAAGATATGGCCTTTTAGTGAGTTTCTAATACAAGGGTTTCCACAGGCATATTTTTTGCAAGATCTAGGGGTAGACAAATTTTTGGAGCAGTTTGAGCAAAAACGAAGGTCACCATTGCGTTCGCAGCGGCCAAAAACCTTAAGATCGCCCTTCGTTTCGTCGATTTTGGTGCAGTTGATCTGTGAGGCAAATTTTTTTTGCCCGTACAGCCTTTGTACCATCTCTGTGCACATAATCTGAGAAATTTTTTTTCAAGGTTCGGTCTGTGTTTGTTTTAAAAAAAATCTTTTAGAGAATTTTTATTAAAATCAAAATCTTTTTTGAAAAATCAAAGCAAAAAATGTTTTAAAAAATGGGTACACAAATCGGCGGGCTTTTTGCAGCGTAGGGTACAGTACCCTGACGCTGTCGTACCTCCTGCGTCCATTTTTGCAGGTTGTGCCCTACATTTCGTGCCCCCCTGGTGGCAAGCCTGAGCAGAGGCGGGCTTCATATTATATTGGCCGACCATACATGCTGGCCGGCAATGGCTCCTAGCCGTCAGCCGGCAGCTTCGAAACACCGGCAGTCCAACATTCACCGGTGGGCCCTTACATGACCGGTCGGCAGCCTTCTGTCAATCGGCGGCAACTTTTACCAGCCAGCAGAACTCAACCAATCTGGTGGTTCAGGGAATATTCGTTGATGGAATATTCCACTAGAATATTCTGGGACATGAAGAATCTCCGCCAGCCATCAAATTTTTGTTGCAGGGGGGGCAATTTTTTGCCCTGACGGCCAGATGCCCATCAAATTTTTTGCCGTGATGTGTTGACATCAACATGACGTCACCGGTCATACGGCCCTCTTTGCCCCTTCTAGCCCTAATTTTTCCTAAAGGAGCTATTTTTTTTCTTTTGGTCATAACTTGGGCATACGGTATCGAAATCGGGCAAACGAGATATCGCCGGAAAGCTGGTTCCGAGCACTTTCCAGTAGTTCTATTTATTTTTCAGTATTTTACTATTTTCCTACATTTATTTCTGTTTGAAGTCAGATGTATTTTTTATGCTTCCGAGCTTATAACTTTTTGCCACAATCTCTGTTTTTTGCCTCGTTTGAAGCATTGGAAAGGTATTGAGGAGCTCTATGTTTCTGTCCATGCACTTTTTCTGTATCTGTCCCAGGTTGATCGCTTAGTCCAAATTTGGCCCGATGGGTTGTTTGGAGATTACTTGGATGTTTTGGCAGTTGGGAGGGTGCATCTTGCATCTTTGCACTTCGTTTTTAGTAATACATCATTAAATAATTGCTTGCTGCTTCATAGATTCCAGAGTTGTTCCTGTTTGGAGTTTTTGAGTGTTCTGTGGCAATGGGTCTATTGTTGCTTTATCATGATTCCTTGAGTCAATCAATGACTCTCATCCAGTTTCAGTAGTAGATAGAAGAATCTTTCCTTGCTTGCCAGTATCAGGTTCCAGTGTTACTGTACAGAGTTTTTCCAGTGCTTCTTTGCAGCATGTCATCTCATTGTAAGGGGGATTTTGTCCCATTAGGTTTTTCCTTCTCTTACTCATTCTTGCATTTGTAAATGGGTACCTGATCAGGCCTAATTGTCGGGACCCATCTTTGCTTTCATGCATCTTATTCTACTGTTTTAGCTTCTTCCTAAGTTCATCTTAAGGGGGGTGAATTAGAGTAATAAGTTATTATGGTTAATTAATTATATCATATTGATTAATTAGTTAGATACCATTAGTTAGATAGAATTAGTCAATTAACCATATCATAAAAATATGAACATCATTGATGTATAGGAACAACCATCATTCGTAACTCATGTATAGTGTCTAACTTATAAGTTCATAAAATATTGGTCAAGAACCATAAACAACACATAGACTCAATAGGATCGCGAAAAGGCGAGGTCTTACAAAATTTCTTAGTTTTCAGTTTAGCTAGATAATTAGTGACCTCCCTCTCGTTGTAAATTCACCAACATTATTTTTAAAATTATTCTAACAATCCACACAAGAAATGCAGGTTCAACTGTGTGAATTTTATTTACACAACCTGACTCTTTCCTATGACAATGTATGGAACCCACTTATGTTTGTGGGAGATGTTCAACTCAGATCCTTAGCTTCTTATATTCAAAATGAACATTTGAGGGGTCAATTGTAGCAAGATTATCAGAAAAGAGAAATCATCATTTGAGGGAAAAATCAATAGACCCAAATGCATTAGTGGATCAATGGATAAATCTTATAGAAAAAGAGGGAGTAACAATGAAAAATAATGGAATGTAGAGAGAGAGAGACTACAAGAGATTGAAGGAACTAGCAGTAATAACATTTAAGCAAGAACTTGACTTTTCCCAAAACAGGTGGAGGTAGCTTACCCTATAACTCAATAAAAAGGAACATCATTCCATTTTCAATGATGTGGTAGCAATTAAATGATCACATAATTATATTATAGTTGCCTTGAAAAATGGAATTGATTGGCTTCCTTTCACCTTTCATCCTCCTCTCCTCTTGTTCTCTATACCACATTGGACAAGAAGGAAATGAGAGGTAGATGCAACATAGGACAATAGGTGGGAAAAGATTGCAAGGGGGGGGGAAGGAAATAGCATAAGGAAAACAACAATGAAATCAAACTAAAGAGGTCAAAGCAAAGATAAAATTCCTATCATACTCATGAAACAAAGCTATAAAATAATGAATTCAATCAATAAAGGTAAGCATAAAGCAAAAAACCATGAATGAATTCACAAAATACATCTATACCATCCCATGTTAAAGTGTAATTCATATTGATGTTGGATTGTGTTTGAATCAATACGAAGCCTCCATTTGATGTTGCAAAAGCTTCAAAGCATGTTAATGGTGATAAAAAAATGTGTGTATTTTCTCTCAAGAATTTGAATGTCAATTCAACATGAACTCTATAGATTGTCCAGTCATTTTTTAGAAGAAAGAGGGTTGTTATATAGATTTCATGTTTTCAAATGAACGATTGAGATTCAGTAGTAAAAGATCATGATCAACGGTTGAGAACCATTGAGAGGAAATATATTGGAATAATTAGTGGGATCATATTGGAATGATTAGGGGGATTGAAGAAATCAGGTTGAGTGGTTAGTGGGATTTGAAGAAATTAGCGGAATTGGAGAATAAATGAGTTATTCAATCGTTTAGAGTGAGAAATCAGTGGTAAAGATTTACTTAGTCACAAAAGGGGTGCTCAGGTAATTAATTAATTGAATAATTAACTAATATTGGAGATGAATGTGCAAGTCATGTTTGACTTTAACAAATAAATATGTATTTGTTTGTTGACTATGTTGAATGATTTGGAATAATTGATTTAATTATTCAAGTTTAGAGAAGGGAAAGTGATGTAAATTAAATTATTAACGATAACAATATAATTGATTTAGATGAATAGGGTATATTAGTGACATAATTAAATAATTTATGTTTATTTAATTAATATGGAGGAATAAGGTTAAATTAGGACATTTATTAAATAAACGAGATTTATTTAATTAGTTAGAAATGATGATTAGGGCTTAATTAATTAAATAATGTTAAATCACTTAATTAATAGACGAATATAAAATTTGATAATAATTAAATAAATCACTTAATTAATGGACGAATATAAAATTGATAATAATTAAATAATAATGTTTTATTTAATCTTTTAGGGAAGAAGGGTGAAAGTTAGTTAAATGGTGTTGTTCGCCAGTTAGGACAATTTAGGGTATCTACATTTTGCCTCTCTTTGATACAATGCAATTTTGAGTGTTGTGTCAAAAAAAAAATCAAAAATTCCTGCTCAGGAGTTGCCCTAGTATGCCTCAGTGATGGTGGGATAGCATGGTGCCCCCTTGGACAATTTGGTGAAAATTCTGGATAACAAGCCAATTTTTTTGAAAGCTGATTTGATGCATTTAAGTGCAAGGATTGACAAAAGAAATGTGGACTAGAATAAAATGTTAGTAGGATTTAAAAGAAATTTGATGTTGTTAGTCCTTGATGAGTTTGTTTTTGCTTCCATAGAGACTTCGTATTTTTAGTAATTCTTATTGATGTAGCAAACAAACATGATGCACTAGGGTATTGATGACCAAGGTGGCATCGTATCCATTGCGTGGACTTTGAATCTACAAACAAAGAGTATTTTTGCTTATACCAAACATACAGAAACCCTGTTAGAGTGTATGGGTGAGAAGTTCCAAAACATTTCAGACCAGTTACACAAAGAGGTATAGAGTACCTAACATGCAACCGCTACACGAATTGCCCCAAAATGAATTTCACGCACAAAACAAAGCAAGTATTTGTCATGGTAGTATCACAAAAATATCTAACAAATAAAACAAACAAAAATCAACAATCAATGTCCCATTCCTTCCTCTCTAAATCTTTATGAACATCCTCGAGAGATCCTGGGAATGTGACAATAAGATAAATCAAAAAGATAAGATCATAAAAAGATAAACAATATTGTTGTGCCACTTTCCATAGTTGTTTTGATGTTTAAGGATTATCCATCGATGATGTCTATTGTAGGAATGATTTATCCATTAAGATGTATGTCAAGATATTGATGATTATTTTCAAAAGGTAGGGTAGTTAACACTTAGGCATTGTTTTAGTCTGATGATGATCCGGTCATTTTGATTCTTTGCTTGGAAGTTTTGGATTTCAATGTTTGCTTTGTCAAAGGTTGAAGGCGATGATAATTTATTATGGATGTAGAGTTTACTGTGGATAGGTGATAATGAAGATAGGACTTTTGAGATTTTATGAATGTTTTGTGCTTTTTTGAGGTTATTTAATGCTATTTTTTTGGGGTTTTATGACTTTTATAAATGTTTTTGGATTTTGATAAGATATTTGAATGTTTTTGAATTTTTGACCAAGTTTAAAGACCTAGAGGGACACCTAAAGGGACTGACCTAGTGTCTTAGTGGCTCATCGATGATGACCTTGCCTATGTGACAAACACAAAGACACCGTAGTTTGATTGTATTGAGTCAATGTGGATCGTCTAGAGATGACCTACAATATTTTTGGGTTTTTGATGTTTTACGATTTTGTTTTGGATTTTGATGGTTTTTCAACTAATTTTGGAATTTGATGTTGATCATATGGATGTATGATAAAGAGATATCAATATGTAAGCATATAAATAGTCTTTTGAGATCTTTTTGATAGGTCAGCTAAAATCGATTGATATGATTAAGTAATTTCTGATAATGATAACATTATTGAGGATACACAACAATACAAAGATATTGTTGTCACGATAGGAACAACACGAGGATTGGGAAAGATACATCCCAAGATGATGATTGATTGGTTAGATAACGATTGATTGAGATTTTTTATTAGGCTAGGAACAAGATTGTTGAATGTTTTGATACCACGTTGAAGTGTTAACAGGATGCAATGGATATGGATTTGTTTGAAATGTTCGAACAATGCCTAGATCATAATGTGAGCTATAAGACATGGATCGAGATTTATTTCAAAGCAAGATGTAAGTACTTGCCCCCGATGTTTAGCAATGTAAAAAATGCAAGGATTATATTATGATTGGATAATATGTTTGGATAGAGTATGCCCCTTTGGACAATACCTCATGTCTTAGATAATGTTGGATAGAATAGGATCAATGATAGTGACCCATGTCAAGAAGTTTACCATAAGAAAATGTGAAGTGTACATCGAACCTTTGTAAAGATCAAGATAAGTTAGATTAGGATAAAAATGGGTTGGATGAGTGGTTCATGGATTTATTATGGATAAGATGGATGGATGATGGATGGAATGTTGGATTTATTATGGATAGGATGAGATGCTTCTACTTGAAATGATGCATGCAGATGCTCGATTCTACTCATCATGTTTGTTTTCCAGGTTTTCATCATGATACTTGTTCAAAGAGCTGCCATAGTGGTTTTCATTAGAGGATGATTTTTATCTTTACTCTTTTCTTGATGATTTTTTTTTTAAATTGAATGTTTTATGCTCATGTTGAACCACCTAGCGATATTGATGTAGATGTTGCTAGTGCTAATATAGGTGTTGTTGTCATGATGTGCCAATGATATCCCACTCAAAGGAGTTGTTTTGCTAAGATACAGGCGCTTGAGTGTAACCCTTGATAATTCTTTTTTTCTTTGTCGATACTAGAGTTAAACTTGCCTAAATGTGCACATCATGATAGGGTGCCCTTAGAGTCCTTATGATAAAGATTTGCCACCAACACATGGTCAATGTGAGATTTGGATATAATGGATGGCAAAATGCATTGAGGGATATGAGATTCAAATGGATTGGTTGATAGTTTGGAGTTTTTTACTTTCCAAACTTGGTAGGATGAGCAATGATGGGTGGATATGGATATTCGACTAGGACCAACTTCTTCATATACTTTGTCTTGTTGCTCTTGAAGCTTTCTTTTGTATCGCTAGACATTTTTTATGGATGAACTTCCATTTTTTATTTTTCCCTATAGTTTATTTGACTAATGGATTTTGATAGGGATGATTTTCTTGCTTTTTATTTGGTATCCATTTGTATTCATTTTGTTTTATCGATTCTTTTGCTTCAATGATTTCCTCTTTTCTTTGATATAGCTTTTTTGCTTGTTGTTGGTCCCAATTAGAGGGTTGAAATATGTGTGGATGATGATTCGTGATATGGCTAGTTGTAGCATTGGTACCAGTTTCATCATAAGGACCATTTGTGCTCCCCATGTTGGTGTTTGCATTAGATAAAGTTGCCCCCAGTATTATAGAGGTATCACTAACATGTTTAGATTCCTTTATTGTTGAATGACCAAGACCTTGATGCGTAGGATTGTCAATAATTTGCACTGGTTCTAGGATACCCTATTCATGTTTGCCTAATCCTCTACCTTGATAATGCATCCGTTGAAAAAAAATATTTGCAATAGGATGTGATTATCTTGGAAACAAGATGCTAATCCTTCTCTGCTCTGTTGTGGATCTTCAAAGGTGACGTCTTCCTTATCAGTAAGATAGCTTGCTCTAACAAAGGTAAGTGATCCAATTTTATAAGTGATAGGCTCCTCAATATGTGGGATAACCTCCCAATTGATATCTTCAACTTGATTTTGTGAAATATTAGATTTTGATGGTCCTTCAAAATATATTGATGCTTTGTTGACTATTGTATACCTAATGCTCAGCTGATCAGGATTGTCAACTATCTTTGTTGATTTTAAGATACTATGCTTGATATCCTCATACTCAATGTCTTCAATCTGCCTAGAGAATGTTTCTATTTTAATACTTCTTCAAAAGGTATTGATAATTCACAATCCATGTAAGGTTCTTCCTCATGATCAATTTTTGATATGTCTATAGATTTTGTTATGCCTTGATCATGTGTAAAGATGTTAAGAGTAGGAGATTATTGTTCCTTGGTAATGATATTAAGAATATGAGAGTCTTGTTTTGGATGAATATCATCTACATGTCCATTAGGAGTAAGCCTCTCATGGGTAGATGTATGTGCACTTGGTATATGGATTTTTTCTTCTTTTAGAAAACATTGGATGTCTTGGAAGATATCCACCTAGTCATTGTAGTATTTTGATGATAGGGATTCTTGATCTTGACTTTGTGTGGTGTTATCTTCGATATGCTTTTGTTCATGTTCTTGACATGGATCAACTTCAAAGAATGGATTTTTTGTAAAAGATCTTTGGTTTTCCTTGAAATGTGAACATGTGGGTGATAGCACTTGGCTTAGATTTTATTCATTGGGTATAAGTGTTGGATTAAGAGTCTCATGATCATCAATACATGCTACCGTGAGCTTGAATGATGTCAACATATCTTGGATTGGATCATTGCTAGACTTTGGTGATTGATTTTGATCATTTTTAGGAATAAATTCTTGATTCATTTCCTTTTGTTCATTGGATGATGTAGAGACAATGTCAACGTTATCATTGGTAGATGGCTCTTAATCATTATTTTCAACATTTGAGATTGAGACATTGTCATTGTTATCATTGGTAGTTGAAACTTAAATGTTGTCTTCAATAGCTATTTCTCCTTGATCAATAAGGTCTTGGATGATACTTTTGAGTTTAAAACAATTTGATGCATCATGAACTTTTGCTTTATAATATTCACAATAAGTGTTGTCATCGTACCCTAGGGTTTTTATGGTAGGTTCATAATTACCTATTGATTTTGGAAGTGTGATAAGTTTAGCATTGACTAATGTGTTTAACACCCCCTCAATTGGCTCCCCTAAGGGTGTGTATTTATGTTTAGTAGTGTGGTTGGATTGTAAGGCTTGTTGTGGTGGAGATGATTGTTATATTTGAGATGGAATTTCTTGTTGGTTTTGAGATTAATGATTTTGATGATGTTGTAGTTGATGATTTTTATGTGGATATTGTTGATTTGGGGGTTGATATTGTTTTTTGATTTGATTTTTATGTCGGCTGATTTTATTTTGTGCCAATTGATGTTGGTGATTCACTTGATGTTGAGGAAATAGACTTTGTTGTTGATATGAAACAATGTTTTGATGATGTTGGCAGTGTTGTTGGTGTGGATATTGAGGTGTTTATGGAATCAAGTTTGTTAGTTGTTGATATTCAATATCTTGATGTTGATCCTATTGTTGATAATATGTCATGTTTTGATGTTGTAAATTTAGACCTTGGTTGTGGTTGTTGATATGCAATGTCTTGACGTTGAACATGTTGTTGATGATATGTCATATTTTGATTTTGTTCAAGTATCACAACTATTTTCTCAAGTGCATCAAGAGTAATTTGATGTTGTAGATTTTTTCCTTGACGGGGATTTTGAAACCCTTGATAAGAGTGATTTTGAAATGGGTGAGAATTTTAATTAAAATATGTCGTGACAAGATGCTCCAAAATATTGATTAGGGGAATCCATAGTTGATATATTATTGACATTTGTAGGGTATGATGTCCCATGGATGTATAAAGTGGAGTTGGATTTGGGTAATAAATTGATGTCCCCATGGATGAGATTTTGTTTTGGTGAAATGATGTATGAAAAGTGATGTGTGTAAAACCTTTTTTCTCAAAGGTTGTTGGTGGTTTTCTATGGATTTTTGTTTGATGTTTGATGCTCGAAAAACCCTAAGATAAGAGTATGAGTGATTTTGGTGGATGTTTTGATATGATGCTAAATTTTTAGACACAAAGTGTACAAGACTTGGACTGAGATTTTGATCTATTTCTATAGGATATGTTGATACTTTATGTAAACTAGCCTTGAGGTTGCAAGCAAAGGTGATGTTAGTATCTTAGAAAATGAGAGCAAGAAGGTGGCCCTTTTCAAGATAGTAGTGGTTGCTTTTTTAGAATGACTTTTAAACAGAAAGGAAAATAGCGGCAATTTTAGCAATAGCGGTGAAAACAAAGACAACTACGGTAATTCTTCGAGACAGTAATGGAAATTTTATCAAGAGTGGTTTTTGTTTCAAATTTCTTCTGACTAGGGCACTAGAGAGGACAATAGTGACACTTTTGACAAAACGACAATGTTTAGGATAGTAGCGGTTAAAACTTAGGACAACGGTCAAAATTTAGTATAGTAGTGGTAATAATTTGGAACAACAGTGGCTGGAATGACAATAGCGACCCTATTTCCAAATTTTCCAGTTTTATTTAACAGTAGTTTGTTGGATAAGTTTGCAATTTTGAGATGTTTGGTTGATCTAATGTTTTGAGATTTGTGTCTAAGATTTGGCAAGTGATAAAGCACATCAATCAAAGTGTATAAAACTAACCGTAATATTTTGATGATAAGAGGCCAAAATTAGCCCATGTTTAAACTAGTAACAACATTGAAAACATATCAAGCATTTCATCCCTAAGGTCAAATTGGCCAATGGCAACACTTCCAGGCCCACAACTTGGAAGCTCCTTAGAAGTAAGGGTAGGGACACCCAAAGGGATGTATACACTTAATTCTTTCGAGAATAGATAGATAAGGTCCTCTTGGAATGGAAGGATAACCCAAATCACCCTCTCCCCAGAAAGCTACAAGTAGCTTATACTAAGTCAAGGATTTTTGTCCCAATTCAAGGGAGTTCATATGGTGAGTAAAGTATCTTCAGGGTACGGTGCACATCCCTTGCACTAAACCATGTCACCAAGTAGAATATCTTAATCAATAAGGTGGACAAACTACCATAAAGTTTTTAGTCACTTCTCAAGGGACTCAATGTCTAGCTAACGTCTAGCAAGCCACTAAAGACTTTAACCACTCCTACTAGGGGCTATATACTCGAAGGTACCTCCCCATTCTGAATGACATTGTCGACCACGTAATTGCAAGGTATATTTTGGTGTTTAGCCTTAATCAATTTATATAGCAGCCTAAGGGAAAAACCACTTTGACTCACCTTTAGTTCTCTAGTGCGAGATGTATCTCAAGGTAGGTCCAATCTAAAGGTAATACTTTGTAAAATAAATGAATGCAAAACCCAAAGTGTTTATCGTCACCCAAGATCATCCAAAGATGCAAGGGGAGAGGATACACACTCGGTTTGCCAAACACAATATATAATTTATAGTAGTTTCTTTTTAAGCCCCAAAATTTGAAGTGTGTAAAGATACCAATTAATTTTTTTAGGTACACCAAATTCAAAGGGTTTGAGACTTCAAGCAAGATATATCAATTTGTAAATTTAAAAAAGATTTGTTCAATGTTATAGCACCAAGTTGAATATTTCTAGTTGTGTTGTTCATCTTGATAGCTTCAAAAATGAAAACATTTGATTTTAGGAGCACTAAAACAAAATGTGAGATCTGCTTGTTTAGTTTGAGAAGCACCAAACGAAATGTGAGATTTGTATTGTTCAATTTTAAGAACACCAAAACGAAATGTGAGATTTAGTTTTAGGAGCACCAAAATGAAATGTATTTTAACTACAAAATGCTTTCAAATTGAAATGGTCTTGGATTGTTCGCCAACTCTGAAATCAAAGTGTTAGTTGTTCTCATGAAAAATGTGTCATAATCCTACAAGGGTTGCACCAACAATGTCAGAAACTTCCCAAACACAACAAACAATCAATCGTTAGGGTTAGGCAAATCGAAAAAATTAGAAAAAAAACTTGCAGATTGAATCAAGTAAAAAAACAGAACAATAACAGATCTATTTGGTACAATAGTGGACTTTTCTCTGGAACAACTATGGCAAAGTCAGACGATAGCAGTAAAAAAAAGTACAACCACAAACCTGTTAAGGATGAAAGCGACCCTGTAAAAATTAACTCCATCAAAAACCTACAACACAAAAAATACAATAGTGACCAAAATAACAATAGCAGTCAAACTTAGTACAATTGTGACCCAAATAACAATAGTGGCCAAAATAACAATAGCATTCAAACTTAGTACAACTGTAGCAAGATCATAAAGACAACTGCGTGAAAATTCTAGAACATTCGCATTTCAAACAGTAATAGTGTTTCCTGCAAAAGACATTAGCCTATAACTACTTAGAAAAACTTACCAAATGATTAGTGTCAAGGACCAAGGTCCCACCGAGTGTGCCAATTAATGGGAGGGGGAAAAATAACATAAGGAAAACAATAATGAAATCAAACTAAAGAGATCAAAGAAAAGATCAAATTCCTACCACACTCATGAAATGAAGCTATAAAACAATGAATTCAATCAATAAAGCTAAGCATAAAGCAAGAAACCATAAATGAATTCACAAAATATAGTTATACCATCCCATGTTGAAGTGTAATTCGTATTGATGTTGGATTGCGTTTGAATCAATATGAAGCCTCCATTTGATGTTGCAAAAGCTTCAAAGCGTGTTAATGGTGATCGAAGATGTGTGTGTATTTTCTCTCAAGAATTTGAATGTCAATTCAACATGACCTATTTGCATAAACTCTATAGATTCTCCAACAATTTTCAGAAGAAAGAGGGTTGTTATATGGAAATTTCATATTTTTAGATGAATGATCGAGATTTGGTAGTAAAAGATCATGATCAACAGTTGAAAATCGTTGAGAGGAAATAGATTGGAATGATTAGTTGGATTAGATTGGAGTGATTGGGGGGTTGAAGAAATTAGGTTGAGTGGTTAGTGGGATATGAAAAAATTAGTGGGATTGGAGAATAGATGAGTTAGTCAATCGTTTAGAGTGAGAAATCAATGGTAATGATTTACTCAATCACAAAAGGGGGTGAGGATAATTAATTAATATTGGAGATGAACATGCAAATCATGTTTTACTTGTTACTAGATTTTCACCCATGGCTCAATTAGGTAGAGCCCATTGATAGAAAGAAGAAAGAAAATGATACATTTGCTATTCCCCTTACATTGCATTCATATATACAAATGAAATAACTTGAAAGATTACAAAAACACAAATCAACACATTTATACAGGTGCATGAAACATAAGAAGATTTTGCAAATTTATTCTGAAAAGTTCTTTTTATTGAATATAAATATTCATTTGACTCACACAAGCCGTGAGTTTAACTATTGCTTACTTGTTTATTGCAAATCAAAATCAACATATACATGAATAAGTAAATGAAGAAGAAAGAGTGCATGTAGGGAGGGTAACCAGTCATTGCCTGAGAATGACTGGTTCTGTCGATTCTTCTTGTCTGGCTGCTATCTGAGTTGTCCTAGCCTTCCTAGCTCCTTGAGACGGATGTTTCCTACATTAAATCAAGGCAATGAGTTAGAGCAATGCTCTAAGCAATGAAAGGTTATGTACCATACATGTTCATCTACCCATACATGTATAAATTGGTCCTGATCTACATTTATTTTCTAACTTGTTTGCTTCATGTGCAGTTACAGGTTAATTTTGTTATACTTTATTTGTTTTCAATGAGTGGGGAAAATGTGGCTCCCACAAGGGTTGAGATTAGCTCATATAAAACAATTTTAAGTAAAAAATTACATTGCTCATTGACAATAAGAAGAATTTCAAAGATTCATCAAGAGAGCAACACTGTCTCTGAGTATGATACATAATTCAAACTACTATGTCACAAAAAGCAACGCATATTAAAAGCAGTGAGGTATAGACATTGGGTTTAGTATCATGCAATAAGTTGAATACATGATCAGTTGAGGATCAAACTGGGTATTCAAGAGGTAGTTGACTAGTATATGCAAACACAAATTTAAATAAAAATAAGTTTGGTATTCTTTTCATAAACAAAACCATGATGAAATTTTAGTACAGTTTTTTTAGTCTTTTAAGACAATCCTTATTAATATCAATCTTAATATGGGATCAGTGATCATTGTTTAATTCTAATGATGAATAAGATTTTTGTGGGACAGAGAATCCATGACAGTCATTCTAAGTGACTGGACAACTATAGGTGGTAATTGAATGCATTGGTTTAAGGTTATATCATTAAAATACAGTTTTTGAGAGTGATGCATAGGGAAGATTTTAACAGTAATGCATCAAAGAGACAGTATTTCACAGAGTTCTACAATACAGCTAAAGAAAACATGGATTTTATATGCATTCAACTACAACCCTGAATAATAGTCTCATTAATTAAAAAAAGGCATGTGCCTATGCTTATACAATAGGAGAAGAATAAAAAGGCAGCACGGGGACATTCCAATGAGAGACAAGTATGCCAATAGAAGAGGAAGTAACTCAACTCATCTAATATGAAATTCCAGAAATGAAAAGATTCAAAATGCAAAGATTGGGGTACAAATTTTTGTAATAACCCATAAATTACCAAAATATTGAAGGAATATGTGTAGCAGGAACATAAGAATCTCATTATTTCTATTCTTTCAACAAATGAATGCAAAAATAAGGTGTTCACTTTTGTATTTGAAGAACTTGTGTTCAATATGTTCTTTATACAGAAATAAAAGTAAAATGAAATTCAAAAACCAATGATATTATATTGTAGACTCATTGAGGTCAAGCCAAATCCTACAAAATTTTCTTCGTAGAATGCATAATGAACAAAATATGGCCATTATCAAAGGGAGACAATGTGAGTGAACAATAAAGGGTTTAGGTTTTGATAACCTAGTAGTAATGTTTAACACCTATGAGCAATATATGGTCGTGGCCATTGAGAAAAAAGTAAAATCGAGAACAACAAAGTTGCGAGTTTTACAAGCTTTGAAACAGAGCAGTGTCAAACCCTCATTTTCTTGCACTTATAAAAATCATGGCCGCGGCCAGAGTTATGAAAGTATGGCAGCATTGACGCAGTTAACTTAGAAGCTCTCATTTTAGCCACTCTCTCGGGAGATCTCATTCATATTATAATTTTGCAAGATCTTATCACAACAAGAATAATTAGTATGATAAAGCTACATGGCATCATAGGAAGGAGCAAAGCTCTAAAATTCTCAACAGAACTCGAATTTGAGTTTTCTTGTAGAAAATAAAAGTAAAATGTGAAGTTTTGCTCGTAGAAAACTCACCATACCTTTTACTGCACAAGAATGGGTGCAGAAATTCATTGAGATTTCAAAAAATCCACCATGTAAATCCTCTGGAAGCTCATTGAAACCCTCTGATAGCGCTACCATGGAGACTTCCAAAAAGTACAATGAATTAATGAAATGCCTTTTCTTTGCTTTGATTGATTTTGTATTTAGGGTTTTTACCTAATACAAGTTGATTGTGGTCATGAAGGTGTTTTATATTTCTTATTTAAAAAAAAACACTTTACAAGTCAAAGTTAATATGTTTGTGGCATATTTACTATTACACCAATGTAAAGATTTTCAACTTAGGCTATTTTTTATTTTAACTCATATCTAATCAAGCCTTATACCTTTTTGCATTCAATATAACTGTAAAAGCTTTTGATTTTATGTGATATTGTTATAAATCACTATAATCAAAATGTTATTTTGAATGCAAAATGAAAAGTGCGCCTTGTAAATGCCTAAAAAGGGGGGATATTTGAGCTTATTGCTTTTGAGAGCATATAGGACTAGTTGAATCAATTAGAAAACATATGGAGGAGAAATAGGAGCCTTTATTTTGCTTTTTTGAGTAAATGAGAACTTTTGAAGTTTGTTCGATGTGTCATTATATTTGACATAGTCAAGCTTGACTTTTTCATACATATTGGAGCCTCTTGGAGTAGATTGACATGCTTCTTTTTTTAGGCTTTTTGAAGGCTTACAAAAATGGAACTTCTAGATCCTTTTTTGGTGGATCTTGATAGAGAGTTATTGGATATAATCACTTATGTGATTCATTGTAATCAATTCTTACTTGTTCTTTTTCTGCTCTGTGATTTTGGAGTCCTTTGGAGAAAAGACAATACTTTGTAACTCAATTTGGATATGAATTCCAATGAAAGCCTTGGGTGCAATTGACATGAAAATTTTGCCTTCTTTATTATTGTGTTATTGTGTATCTTTACATGATTGATCAAGTGATCAATGAGAGTGTACTCATTTCCTCTTAGCTTTGTCTCATGACTTTGATGCCTTCATGCAAAAGTGTGTTATTGCAAGTTGCAGATTGTGTCATCGAATGCAAAAAATGACTTTTAGCAATGGAGATACCTCCCTCCTTAAAGTTTTGAAGCTTCAAGACCTTTTTGTGAAGTATTGATGCAAGAACATATAACAATAGGTTGTGCAGTTTGTCTTATGTTATTGCAAGTAAGTGTTTACAGGCTGGGTTTCATAGTCTCGTTCATTTAGGTGCATCACCTCAAGGTAGTTTTTTCAGTTTCATTACTCTTTCTTACCTTTTTCCTTCACAATCAGTAGAATAGGTGATACCAATAAGAAGTCGGCCTTCTTCAGAGGTTGACCTTAGCATACAAGTAACCCACAACATTAGAGGTCATCCCATGTTTTCTCTGAAAATCTAAGTCCTACAACTTAACTTGTCAAATCTTACAGCTTAGCTAGGGTACAATTTCAGTAGTTAACATGACATTAACAAATAAAGATGTATTTATTTGTTGACTATGTTGAATGATTTGGAATGATTGATTTAATTATTCAAGTTTAGAGAAGGGGAAGTGATGTAAATTAAATTATTAATGATAATAATTTAATTGATTTAGATGAATAGGGTATATTAGTGACATAATTAAATAATTTGTGTATATTTAATTAATCAGGAGGAATAAGGTTAAGTTAGGACATTTATTAAATAAATGAGATTTATTTAATCAGTAAAAAATGATGATTAAGGACGAATTAATTAAATAAAGTTAAATCATTTAATTAATAGACGAATATAAAATTTGATAATAATTAAATAATAATGTATTATTTAATCATTTAGGGAAGAAGGGTGAAAGTTAAATAGCGTTGTTCGCCAATTAGGACAATTTAGGGTATCTACAAAGACATCAAACCAATAGGGTTTTTACTTGAAGCATAGAACAAGAGTAACCAGAGTTGTGAATTACAGAGAGACTACACTGCAATACAACCTTCAGCCCTAAATTTACTTGAGGACAATCAAGATCTTAAGTTGGGGGGAAATGACGAGCCATATAATTGACTAGTTTCTTGTTAGTATTTTATACTTTTATCATTACTTTTTGCTAAACTCCGAGACATTACCAGACCTTTCATATAACTTTAAGTAGTTTAAAGCATTTGGAATTGAAACATGTTATGTTAATAGGTGTATGTATGAGTTATGAATGTCCATGAAGTTTAGTAGGATCTTATGTTTAAATTATGACTGTTAACAATGATAATGCTATGAAAGATAAGGACTAACATTTGTAGCAAGATATCTGTCAACCTGTAGCAATAGGCTTCACAAACCGTAGCATAAGGACAACAGTTCGGTGCAAAGAAGTCAAATACTATAGTATGACCACTTTCAAAGGAAGGTGGAGGTGATCATTTAATGATCAAATCATGAATCATCAAGCATTACTTTTATCTTTCAATAAGACAACCAGGAGAAGAATTTTGTTCTCAATAGGACTATGAATTATAACAAAGTTGTTTTGTTGAGCATGTTTTATGTTATAAATGGTTAAACTTATTGAGTATGGATTCCTTATTTGATTTCCATACTCATGTTCCAATAATTATTACTTTATGTTTTGAAACCCAATCCTCTTTATATTCCTGAGGAATGTTTGGAATTGGTGTCTCAACCTTCTATTCTATTTTTAAGGATTATTTTCTATGTCAAGAAATGGAAAATCAAGCATTTCCTATTTTTATGAAGTTGGACACACTTGGAAGTTTCCTATTTTGTAGGGGTATGTTGACTAGTCAACTCGTGTCATGGGAGAGTGCCACTTGTCACTTGGGCACTCATTTTAGGAAAATGAATTTGTAAAATTCCTAGGAGTGCTTGGATGTCAAGTGTCAGTGTGTGGTGAGTTTCGAGACCGATGGTTAGCATATTTCTTTGTATGAGCACGAAGAGCAAGGAAGGGTGACACTTGTCATCACGTGGGAACTTTAAGCAAAGAATATTGTGAGAAGCCTCTCAAAAGTGTGTTGTGATGCCATGTGGCATTAATTGACCTTGTTGATTGTTACCTATTTTAGCTACCAACTCAAACAGGTAGAGTTGTTTATGTTTTACAAAGTGAAACAAAAGGTACATTCTACTCTATTATGTTATATCCATGTGCATAAAAAAATTATCAAAAGACTGCATTATGCAAATGTATACAATAGAGAAGAGAGTGATTTTTTTTTGCAAAAGTAGTCTTTATTGATAAACATAAATGTATGGTATCCAACACAAGCCATGGGACTAACTATTTAAATGCAAATAAAGGAAAAAACTATACATTTATAGATACATAAAGGAAAAAATACATATATAAAGAAAGGGGACCCGTCATTTCCTGAATGATGAATCCCAATTGAGTAGAGCTGCATTTGTTCAACCCCTCCTATTTGTCCAACCTCAAGAAGTTGCCTTCCTTGTTGCTCCAAGAATTCCTACATGTGTGATAGAGAGTTAGTTAGAGCAATGAAAGATCACCAGTCAATACATATGCAAACATCCATAAACATATAGTTTGATCCTCATAAGCATCAAAATAGTTTGCATATCACAGATGTCCAGGAAAATAGAAAGGTTATCATAGACATCTATCATATACTTCGTTTTATCTAACATGTTTGTTCACTGTGCAGGAAATAGGTGAAATCTTTATTGCTGGTTTGTTTCATTTGATCAAGCGAGTGGAGTAAAATGGGCTCCCACAAGGGTTGAGCCTAGCATGTTTCCCTATTGATTCATTTGGAAGGATAATCACAAGTGAACCCTCCATGAGAGCATTAAATATCAATCTTGCAAGGATCAGTGGTGTATGTTCCATTGTCAAAAGAAGGTATACATTTTAAGTAAGCAACCCCTAGCATCATTAAGGGGCAGTTATGTAGATTAAAAGCTTACACAATCTTTACTACTTGCAAAGACATAGATAGCATCTTTTCACACAATGGATTAAATCAAATGCATGATAGGTACTTTGATAACAGGAGAAAAGTCTTAAATGCAATGTAAAAGCAGTGTCAAGATCATCTAATGCATTGGTTGTCACTTTTGCAATCAATAATGGAAGCATATCCAACAGGTTCAACATGACAACATAAGAAAAGCATGATCAAATTTGTAAATAATAAATGCAAAATCACTCAAAGGTTTTTATCTCAAAGCATATTGTTATTGTTTTAGTGAACAAGAACAAAAACATTTTGAGTGATCAAGTTATGAAACAGTTGTAGAAAAAGGTACCATGAAGTATGATAGCAAGTGTCTCGTAGTCCTTAAATCAATATACAAATACAAAAATATACATGTAAAAGATGTTACAGAATTTGGAAAGATACTAAGAGGTAAGGAGTACTAAAATAGTGATATTCATTGTCACTGCTATACAATTAAAAATTACAATGATCTCTTATTTGCAAAATAGTGGTAGGAATGCAATCATATACACCAAAACTTGTTGAGAGACAATGTTTCTATCATAAGATGTGCATGATTAAGTGTAGTAAGCAATAAATAATGTAGTGATAATGATCATTATTAATTTCTCAGCAGAAACAAGTACAAGCAATGCCTTCAACTTATGGGAATATTATGATCAAAGATTGTATGAAGTCTGAAGGCGTAGAGTATTGTTTGCAAGTAGTGAATGATCCTTTGATACCATATCATGACTTTGAAAAGACAATCAAATAAAGCATAAATGATACTCCAAAGAAGATAAACAACTCATGACATGAATATGGCAGTTCACATGCCTATTCTAGGGTCAGAATAAAAGGGAAAAATGGTGTATCCAATCAATCGAAGGTAGCATGGATGGTGGATTTTACAAGAACATGAAACCATACATAGTGGTAGATATAAAATATAAAGCTTTAAGGATAAAGGAACTCAAGATATAAACCTTATAGAATAGCAACATGAGTCATTGTAAGAGAGGGGGACCACCACGTGCAAGGCCCCAGGTCACGGGGGGCCAAGATGCTGAAGGCTGCCCTAACTTACCTCAGCTTGATAGGGTGATGAGGACTATAAGGTCCTTCAATCACTCTACAAACCCAAAATGCAAAATGGGGCTAGGTGAGCCAATTTTTAGGTTCAACACTACGCCTCGGGAAGCTCTTTGCCCAAGGACGTAAGCACGGTCCTGGGATGACAGCGTGGTGCACTAGCATCTCTCAAGTGCGTTGGCGTCTGTATGACCAAACAACTACAAAGTCAAAGTCAAACCTTTAAAAATGACCTAACGGCTGAACTAACTACTACTAAAGGGCCAAAATAACATGATGAAGTAAATGAAATATTCTCTAACGTGATCAAGTAAAAATACGAGAGTTAGGGTGGCAAGAAGGATCTCACAAAGAAACTCGTTCACCAGCTAGCTTCTCGAAAGCACGTCCACCTACACACAAGAGAGAGAGAGAGAGAGAGAGAGAGAGAGAGAGAGAGAGAGAGAGAGAGAGAGAGAGAATGTTGGGTGGCTATATAGGGGCCTACCTTAGTCAGACCCCCGTTTAGGTGTTTCCACCTCCACAAACAGCCAAGGAAGTGAGATAAAGAAAACAATATAGTAAAGAGCACTAAAGCACTACAAAATAGTAAGGGTGCATACTCAACCAAATGATAGAGGAGAGGAAAGGGAAGTTTACCACCTCCACCAAGAGCACTCAAGGCTACTTGGGGGAGAAAAAGAGAGTACTTGAGCCTCTGTTGCAATGGTGTTTTGTCCCCAACTTGCTCTATCAAAGTGATGGAGTGAAGGTATTGCTGCAATGGAGTGCAAGAATGTTGCTTGAAAACTTGAGAGTGAGTGCAAGAGTGTGTAAAAGCTTGTGAAGAGATTGTAGAGGATGAAATGCTTGTTGAAGGAATGAATTTGAAGGAGAGAGTGAAAGAAATGGCCATATTTGGGTTGGTTGACCGAAGGGGGCATTAAAACTTGACTCCCAATGAGAAGTGTAATGCCTCTGTAGGTTCAACTGTAGGAATCTACTAGGGAAGTAAGTGCATCACATGGACGTTTGCGCGTCGCACAAGCATCCTTGACAGAAATGCCTCTGTCGACACTCAAAACAGGTGCCAAGTGGGACAAAGGCAGCGGGCTTATGTGTAATTCAGCCTCTAAACTTGGTTTTCTAAAGTGGAGAAGGGCAAAAGGGGAATTTGCATAAGGGGTGAAAATTCACTCCTATACCATTTTCCCCCACTTTAACGAGCATGAGTATTGATGAGTGCTCAGTAAAGTAGATCAAGGAAGGAGTAAGGTTAGAAATGTATACATGAATCGTCAAGGAAGTAGACCATGATCTGGAATACCTGAAGGTGCAGGGTAAGCAAAGGACTCCATAGCTTCTCAGAACTATGAAGTTGAAGAAAGAAAACATCTTACAGGCTTGTGGACCTACAAGGAGGCAACCCCCAAGATCTCTCATAGGAAGGAAGCCCTGTGAAGCAAGCACCTTATACACCCACATACCTGCAAGGAAGGTGTCCCCCAAGAACTCTCACATGGAGGATACCCGGGAAGCATCCCCCAAGATTTCTCACATGGAGGAAGCCAGAAAAGTGCCCTATAGACCCGAAGACCTATAGGGAAGGTATTCTCCAAGAACTCTCACATGAAAAATACCTAAGGAAGTGCCCTACAGATCTGCAGCTCCGTAGAGAAGGTAACTCCCAAGATCTCTCACATGAAGGATACCCAATAAAGTGTTTTGCAGGCTCTTAGACCTATAGGAGAGACACTCCCAAGATATTTCACATGGAGGAATCCCCCTACAAGCTCTTAGTCTTGTAGGGAGGTATCCCCCCAAGATCTCTTGCATGGATAATAACCAAGGAAAAGCAGACTTCGAAGAGTCAAAAAATAGCCACGTAGGCAAGTAGGCGGGCAGTCGTGCAGACCATCAACAATTTGGAAAACTTTCAAAGGGGTCCCTTGGGAACCTGACGTGAAGAGGGGGTCCACTCAAGGGACGCGTAGTTCAAAGGTATATTTTCTCTTTCTCGAATAAATCCATCATCAAGGGATCCTTCTGAAAGATGTTCACTTCATCAAGAAATTTGAAAGGAAGAATATGCCCCCACGTGAGGGGAAGGTCAAAGATGTTCCTGCTTCAGAGGAAGGTTTTCAAATCCTTTATTTACGAACCCATGATGAAGGAAAAATGTTCCGTTAGGGTTCCAAGTTGAGAATATGATTCTGAAGAAAGGTTTGCGAAGATCTTCAAGAAAAGACTCATTGGCAACAAATGCATTTTCTGAAGATTGAAATGTTGAAGAAAGGCATTGTCACACATGAGAGGGACAACTCAAGCATAAAGGAGAGAAATATAAAGAGAAATCAAAAGAGAGAAAATGACACAAACAAAGGGCACATGGGGATCTGGTTTAGCGAGATCGGATCTATCCAATCTCATATAAATGATAGGTAACTGCGGTGCAAGGCGAAAGATCATCAATCCCCAACTAGATTAGGAAGAATGCACAAAAAAAAGTAAAAATAAAAAATTGGGTCAACATTGAAGGGAAGCCTAAACGCCCCCAATGCTTTGCATCATCCCCAATTTGTTGAAAATCAAGCACAAACATGGAAGAATGATGATACAAATAGAAGAAGGTTTACAACACAAAAACCACGCCTATATCCAAGCACCAACAGGGGTGACAAGGGTCATCCATGCACACATCACAAAACACATACACACACACGAGATCGAGAAGAGGTCTCCTCCTAACATTGATAACCTAGGAGGTTGTCTACTTCCCACTCTAGATCATCATAGGGGGAAGGAGGACAAGCCTGCAATGCATTTGCAAGTGTTTGGGCCACGTTTGGTTTTAGGGTTTTCAAATTC
>VDFB02328560.1:0-19553 GCA_007258455.2 Sequoia sempervirens
TGGCTAACTATTCTTAAGGCACAATTTAGATTTTCTAAGAGGTTTTATGGTTTTTCTTTAAAAAAGAAAACAATTAATCATTGAGGAATATAGTCAAAGCATAACAAAATGGCCAGTTACAATTAAATGACAAAATTTCTCAAAAAAATATCTTTTGGATGTGTGGCTCAATTGTATTCATTAAAGGTTTAATAGTTTCTAGCATCTCCACTAGTGGATCATTAAGATATTCATGAAAAACACCTTGTGGTAATTGGAAATATGAAGAAAGGCCATCCCTAAAAAAAGGGATCATGATTTCTCATCAGTTCATTCTTGGAATCCAATCAACCAACATTAGGCCCTATCGATACTAGTATGTGCAAAAAAGTGAAATTTAATACATGGTCTAGGAAATACTTACAAAAGGGATTATTTGGCACAATCAAATCATATAATCTTGTTTGATTGTGATGGTTTGCAAGAAGTATGACAACTACAATGTTTCTTACCAACCAAGAGATCACTAGGCTCACCATAAAAGAAACTATCTTATTCTTGTTACTAACGATTTTTGTGATGGGTTAAATGTTGCAATGTTTTCATTGAATTAGATTTTAGATTTAATAATCATCAAATTAGAAATTATAGTATGTTTAAGAAATAGTATGTCTTAGATAAGGTCAATAGGAATTTTGGGTAATACTTTTAGTTTTAGAGTTTGATCGATTCCATTTCTACGTAGTTTATATCAATTTTTTAAAAATAATATACCCATTTAACATATTCAACATGTAGATCTAGTGTTGTAGTTATTGAAATACAATCAATATATTTAAAATCTTGCAAGTGCTCATTTGGAATTCAGGAAGTAGATTACCTAGTTCATAAAGTCTTGCATGAATGTGTGAAAGTGGATCACAAAAGGAACAACCTATGTTTTTACTAATATATTTCTAAGATCGTTTAGTAGTAAAGAAGGGGTTTAGTTCTTATAGCATACTACCAAAGATTTTTCAAAAACTATTGGTGATTATCTACTTGATATACACCACTAGCAAAGGAGGATTATTTTTGGTGGAGTGATGAAGGCACAAAAGCCTTTGAACAACGAGAACAAGCTATGTGCACATATTTAATTTTAACCACTATACATTTTGCAGGCATCCATTATTGAATTTGATGCTCCAAGATATTACATTGTTTTAATTTTGATGTAAGAAAAGGAGCTATATCTTTCAAGAGTCACAAACTAAAGGAAATAATCTATCTAAACATTTATGAAAAATGAACTTTGCAATCATACATGCAACCAAGCATTGCCTCCACTATTTAGTAGAAAAATATTATAAGGTCAAAATAAGTCATAATAGCCTCAAATACTTGTTGGAGGAAAGTTTATAATTAGAGGAGGGATAGAAAAATGTTACCAAGATGAATGGGTACGATTCAAACTCACATAAAAGAATGTGGTAGTTGATCCATTATCTAGAGGAGAAGATGTTGATGCATTACTTTACGTTACATCAATACTCCAAGAAAATTAAATAAATGAAGCTAAGATAGAATCATAGCAATATACTAAAATTTCACAACTCTTTCAATTATTGCAACATGACCCAAGGCTCTACATTGGGATATTGTTTTGATAGTGGGGGATAGGTCTTGGACTTAACCACTTAACTATGAGGATCTTTTCTTTAGATGTAAACAATGTTTCGCCACTAGCAACTTGGATTCTAATTGTGCACTCTCTTGGGATACATTTTGGAGGCCTATAAAAATCACTTGACTGTAAATACTTCTAATTCTTTGGTTGTTGCCTCTTCTTAAGATGACAAGTCTTCTTAGGATGTTGGGTCTTTCACTTCTTGTTCGCCTTGTGGTGAGTCATGTTCCTAAAGGGGTTTCTCATATGGTTGGCGTGACTCTGGAGATTCTTGCTCCTTCAACTCCTTTGGCTCTTATTGGTGAGTCCCACTCATTGTCTATTCCATTTGCTTAGTATCTCATTTCCTCTACTATTATAATCTCAACTTCGATACCATATATGCTTGCTCTTGAGGTGGTTGATTGCCAGTTGGCAACATTGGCTAGAAATTCCTTTGTTTCTATTGTACCCATGGATGAAACCTTTGAGGGGGAATTTCCCCCTTCTAGGTTTGAGGACTCAGTTGATAACATATATTGGACAATTATTCAAAGGTAGAAGAAAGGTTTTCCCAAATCTATCTACTAATCACACACTAGAGTGAAGGGTGTGAGATTGAATAGGTAGGGTTTAGCATTGTTTAGGTTGTGTCCTTGGACTCCTTTGTGCTTAGTAACTTGGTTGGAGTTGTATTGGTTCTTGCTTGACAACTTGTTTGTAGATGTTTTTTCCTCCCTTTTGGGTTTTTCACACATGTTTTGAGTTGTTCTATTTGATGTATATGGTTAATGGTCCCTTCAAAACCACTTTACCTTAATTAAAAACATGACCCAAGCCTCCTACTAAATGTGTTTGGAAAAGAGATTCCTTGTGGTATAAAGATGGGCTATTTGTTTGTTCAAACTTTGTCTTCAACAATTTTTTTTTGGGATTCACTTGCATCTCCAATGGGTGGACAACTTGTCTTCTTGACTAATTCACTTGTCCAAACAATATTTTTTCTATGAGGGCCACAAATATGATGTACATAACTTTGTAGAATAACTTTTGATTATCAAGACAATAAAGGTTTGTGAATGTTATCATAAGATATTGATTCGAAAGGGAAGAATTTTGAATAGTGTAAATAATCACATAATATGCTAATTTTTGTACACTATCTCATCAATTCATAGCTATCACAATGGTTGTAGCATTTAAGAAGTCAATTCAAAAGTTATATAATAGTCCAAGTGAGTGAGTGTGACACCATATTTTTTAATCATATCCAAATCAATATATTATCTTGTTTGGGTACTTAACAATTTTAGAACTTCTCTTACCACCCTCAATTAATTATAGAAATAAAAGTAATTATTTATTATTTAAAATGTTTTTTTGGGAATTACATAATCAATCATGGTTTGTTCATAAGTTAGCACACATAAAGAGGTGGTATAACATTTCCTTTCACATATGACCAAAATGTTATCATTCTCCAAGACTATAGCCACAAGTGATACCATGTTTTCAATCAACAAGCATATTTAGATTAATAGGAAGCTTTGGAGTCTTAGAAATATATTTGGACTCTATGGTGGAACCTCTTGCTCCCCTTGTAGACCGACATTCCATTAGCTTTAGACCCTCCTCGTTGTTCTGCTCATGTTGGACTCTCAATGGGGGAATCCCCCTAATTCACATTGTCCTGTGCATGTAGGTGCTCCCTCTTCGTGTGTTGACAGGCCTTCTGGGGGTTTCTCCTCATGCTTCCCCTTGTAACAAGCATTTGGATGACAATATTGCTTGGACCGTTCATAGGAGGAAAGGTCTTCCTTCTTCCTCTTCCCAAACTCATACTTGTGTTGTAGGTAAAATGTCAACTCCCTCCTAACCTAGGTTTGTCTAAGTGGGACACTGGTGGTCCTTGCTCTCTCTTTTTGTCTATTGTCTTGTTTGGTAGCTTGGTTGTAGTTGTTCATCTTTCTCTTATTTGTACAATTTCTCTATGGTTCATGGCATGTTTGAGCTTATTTCATCCAACCTTTTTCCAACCTTTGTATAGGGTTGGGACCCTTATTTCCCGCTTCTTTTTGTCTATTTATTGCTTTTGTACAAGGGTCTAGGCCCTTTCAAAATCCCTTCTCACCTTAATAAAAAATATAGAATTGAGGTTATTTTGAAATGGGTTATATTTTTTCTTAATTCTCCATCTATACAAGACGTCTCTAAATAAGTGTGATAAAAAATTCTCACCCATATATAATGATCCTTACAAAGCGTTGCAACTAATTGGAAATGTGGTGTACAAATTTTAATTACCATAAACAACATGAATCCACTTAATATTCCATGTGGGAAAAAAACTTGTTGGTGTGAATGGGGTTATTTCCTAACTAGTTATTATTGAAGACCTATTCACTTTTTTTTTGATACAATAGGGGTGTCCCTACGACCCAGCTTAGCGGCCCAACAACCCTTACCTTGGGTACCTAAGGTGAGCTAGGGCGAGACTAGTCCCTTGCGGGTGAGATCCCCCGCCTGGAGGACCTATTCACATTATTATAAGTTTACTTAGGAGTAAACTTTTCTAGTTGTCATTTCTAGAAGTTAGTTATAATGGGGCCATGTCTCATTATTTACTTTTAGTTATCTAAGTATTTATTAATTCTCTCATGCATTTAATATTTACATTGAGAATTTAATGCTTGTGTCTTAGGTTGTTATAACTTAGTTGTCTCATGTGATAGGATTAAGACACTTGTCATGATCTTGTCTAATCCTATTCACCACTTGGCCTATATAAGCAAGGCTTCATATGTACATTTCATCAATCCAAAACGCAATTGAGTGTTGTGTAAGTCCAATATATTCAGTTTGGCACATCTTGCATCCATTGTTGTAATTTCATGTTCTTACTTTTCCCTCTTATGGAAGGTTGTTGGTTTTTGTAGATGATCTTGGAGGCTTGAGTCCTTGAGTGACTCAAACATGTTCTATGAGCTATATCTCAGCTCCTACATGGTATCAAAAATTCAAAGTTCCAAAACTCCTCAAATATGAGGGTGATTCGAGCTTGAGCTTTTGCAGGGTGCATATTGGATAAAAATGAAATATATTTTGCCTCGTGTAATTTTGAGAAAGATAATTTTTATGTTTTGTTTAAAACCACAAAATCCCATTTGGGTATCTAGTAGATTTTGCAGATAGTGAGCAGATCTTGTAGAAATGACTATCAAAATAGCCTAACACAACTATTTTTCTTGTAGGCGAAGTTTACTCTTTTTTAACCAAATTGCATGTTTTGGTTTTTGGATTCAAAAACACTTTCTAGGTTTTGTTGGTAGCATCAAAATATTATCCGGGTATCCATTAGTTTTTGCATACATCCAACATTTTTTTTAGAAATCAAATCAAAAGGGTTGTGTCTATTGACTGTTAGCTGGCAAAATTTAACTTTTTTTTAAAAAAAAGTAAATTTTCTCCACTTTGTTTTTGGAAAACGAGATATCGATGGAAATCTAGTTCCGAGCACTTCACATTGGTGCAGGTAATTTTTCAAATTTTTTCCTCCACAAATCTAGGTCATTTTTATTCATGGAGGCCGATGTGAACATTCATCAATGCATGCACTATTTCCTTTTTTGCGTGCATTAGGTTTACATTTTCTCTTCACCTCATTTATGTTCTAGATCATTTTTCAATTGACAGTTGCTTCATAGTTTCTAGGTTTGTGTGATGTAGTGGGTGTTCTAGTGCTCCTTGGCATTAGCTCTGCAGTTGCTTTATCATGATTCCAACTTGAGTCCTTGAGTGACTCTAATATGGTTTCTAGCAAACAAAATTATCTTTCCCTTGCTTGTCAGATTGAGGATTCCATTGTTACTTCACAGTGTGCTTCCATTGCTTCTTTGCAATAGATTATATCATTATAGGGGGGCTATATGGTCTCTCTTATCATCCTTTGTGTGGATGGAGATTGCTTTGATTTGTGATGGATTCATTGAGGGGGTGCTAAATGGTCTCTTCTTTGTCTCTCTTATGGGGGTTCTTCTTTCTTGAATGGGGTTTTGTCCTCTCATTTTTGATGGAGAGCATTATTATATTTCATATCTCTTTTGGGTAGGAGTTTTATCCCACTGGGTTTTCTCTTTTTCCCCATTTGCAAGAGATTGTATTTGCGCTTGTACATGGGTACCTAACATGGCCTTGTAGTCGGGACCCATTGTGTCATTTGCATAATAATTGACTCCCTAAGTTGCACTTATGGGGGGTGTTGGTGTGAATGGGGTTATTTCCTAACTAGTTATTGGTGAGGACCTATTCACATTATTATAAGTTTACTTAGGAGTTAAGTTTCCTAGTAATTTCTAGAAGTTAGTTATAATGGGGCCATGTCTCATTATTTACTTTTAGTTATCTAGACATATAATAATTCTCTAACACATTTAATATTTGCATTGAAAATTTAATGCTTGTGTCCTAGGTTGTTATGACTATGTTGTCTCATGTGATAGGATTAAGGCACTTGCCATGATCTTGTCTAATCCTATTCACCACCTTACCTATATAAGCAAGGCTTCATATGTACATTTCATCAATCCAAAGCTCAGTTAAGTGTTGTGTAAGTCCAATATATTCAGTTTGGCACATCCTGCATCCATTGTTGCAATTTCATGTTCTTGCCTTTTCCTTTTGTGGAAGGTTGTTGTTAGTTTTTGCAGATGATCCTGGAGGCTTGAGTCTTGAGTGACTCAAACATGTTCTATGAGCTATATCTTAGCTCCTACAAAACTCTAATTTAGAGAGAGAGAATGATTAGTCATTTTAGAAATAGAAGAATCCATCCATACAAGGATCAAAACTCTATGGACTAGGATGCTAAATAAATATATCATCAAATGCATTTCCTTGATAAGAGAAGATTCTACTTGGGAAGATTAAACATTCATTTACAAGTATCCATAACTTGTTTGAAGAGGGGGCATGCTATGCTCTTATCTTATTGGATGTATCTTGATCATTTGATATTTTCTAGATTTAATAACTGTAGTGGTAGTCTATCTAATTGGGATCACAAAATCTCCATTTTCTAATTATCTTATATATAGGAGGTATTGGTTAGATGTTTTTAAATCATTCTAATATATTTTTTTTGTAAGAACTATGAAGGTTTCCCCCACAAAGTGGTTTAGTCTAATCATCAATGTTATGTTGTATTCTTATATTTTTTGCACATTTATTTTTATTATTCTACTTTGTTATTTTGCTAATCTATAATGAATTGATGTTATTATGCTCTAAAAACAAAATAATTTCATTTCATGTGTTGGTATATTTATGCATTTATTATACCTTATGGTATTAATTTCATACTTCTATTTTTGGAGAATGAATTGTTATCCTCATATCCTTCTTATTATTTTTTAACATTTCCATTATAATTATTGTTTACACTTATTAAATGTAATAATTGGGTTTTATTCAAATAATATGTCCAAGTTTTATCAACTAATTTATTAACAAGTAATCATAATTAATTGATGTTTGGTTAATAATTTTACATTCATGTAAAATCTTATATGCAATTGTAACTAATTTAAACATATAGTAATTTCCTTTTTTATTTATAAATATTTTTTTAATATTATGTTATTAATCTTTTGTACGAAGCTCCCAAATGAAAAAAAAACCTCGTATGTGAGTTCAAAGCAATCGAAAAATAAAAGATCTGTTAATCATCCATATCCAAATTGTAACTTAAAACTAATCAAACCAATAATCACAACTATCTAACATAAAATTTAAAAATAAATTTGTCTAACCACATTAAATACTAAAATTTAATTACATTTACCAATCAAAATACAAAATCGACAAATCTATTAAATATATGCTAGAATTTCACCTACATAAATAACATTACTTAAGAATTTAATCATTAATAATAGATCAAACTTCATAGAAACATTTGATAACAATCTCCAAATTGAATAATTTTTCTATGAACCTTTTTCCCTATATAACCTCATATGATCAACACATGTTTTAATCTCATTCTACTCACTGTCAACAATTTCCCTTTGTTGCTAACTATTTACTCACTATTGTTAACTAATTTCCAACCATGGTTATTCGATTCTAGCATCCATCGTAGCTTTGGTGATCCATCACTTGTGCTCTACTTAGACATAGCCAAAGCTCCAATTGATCACCACACAATTCACCTTGAAGGAAATGTCTAGTTGTAGGATTCATTTTCTGTCCCTTGCATGGCAATAATAGTTTGAGGCCATTAATTGCGTTATGTTCAAAACCATATTCCTCAAAAGTATTTAAAATAAGTCACTCTTATGGAAGCTTGAGTTGTAGGAAACCATTGGTTAAGCACTTCAAATTTTTTGGATATATTATATAGCCTTATATTCCCATGAACAAACACAAGACTTTGGAACCACCAAGTAAGCCATGCATCTTTGTTAGCTATTGAGATGGTGCCCTTGAGAATATGATTTTGAAGGAAATATTTCCAATCTTAGAATGCATCACTTTTTTGCTCCACTTTGGCTTCCTTAACTATTGGTGATGTTTCAATTTTTGAACATAGGACTTTTTTTGTCCACCACCACATTCCCCATCTCACAACTCAAATTTTCCTCTTGCTATTCTTCCACTTTGTGGACCTATAGGAATTGGTAGGGTGGGGAATCTGCCACTTAGATGACACAATCATAGCATCATCATCTTCCTCATACATACATTTCCAACACTTTAGATGCACCATCATTCTAGAGAAGCATTTAGTAATGTTAAATGGGATTCAACAAAGGATGAAGATACACTTAAGAATAACACTTAATATTTGGTAAGAAAATTGGTTCATCCTAATTGGATAGATCCACATCAACTATGGAAGTGTTCATGAGAAATTTTTTATCTCAAGTTTCAAGCATTGGCTATATTGAGTCATTTGTCTCATTTTCCAAAAGAAATTCCACCCACTTGAGTCAAGTGTCATTGTCCACACCAATCACTAGGAAATACATCAATTGGCCATGAAGAGTCTCTTTCTATATAAGGATCTTTAGGAGGATATAAACAAGGAGCCATAGGAGTTATTAAATATTCTTCTTTGGTATGCAAGATTGGGAAATCCCTATAAGGTCTAAAACAACCCGCTTGGGCCTAGTATAAGATGAATTTCTTTTGTCTTTCATCAAGTTTCTCTTTATGTTTTTGATTAAGATAAGTAGGGAGTTTGAAAGGGTCCACACCCTTGCAAAAGCAAGAAATAAACAAAAAGAAGCAATAAACAAGGGTCCCAACCCTATACAAAGGTTTCCAAAAGGCTAGATGAAACAAGCCCAAAAAAGCCATAAACAACTAAGAAACAATACAAACAAGAGAAAGAGGAACAATTGCAACCAAGCTACCAAACAAGGTAATAGACAAAGAGAGAGAGCAAGGACCAGTAGTGCCCCACTTAGACAAACCTAGGTCAATGGGGAGTTGACCTTTCACCCACAACACACGTATGAGTTTGGGAAGAGAAAGAAGGAAGACCTTTCCTCCTATAAATAATAGTCAAAGCAATATTGTCATCCAAATGCTCATTACAAGGGGAAGTATGAGTTAAAACCCCCATAAAGTGCCCGTCAGC
Organism: Sequoia sempervirens; assembly: GCA_007258455.2. Taxonomy (NCBI): domain Eukaryota; kingdom Viridiplantae; phylum Streptophyta; class Pinopsida; order Cupressales; family Cupressaceae; genus Sequoia; species Sequoia sempervirens. Next base: position 9,270 of record VDFB02328560.1, read on the forward strand.
ACATGAAGAGGGAACAACCACATGTGTAGAACAATGTGAATTAGAGGGATTCCTCCACCGAGAGTCCATTAACATGAGAAGAAGAACGAGGGGGAGCTAAAGCCAAGGGCAGGTTGATCTGCAAGGGGGTAGGAGGTTCCACCATAGAGTCTGAGGGTGTTGGAGCCACACCAGAAGCAAGAGACACATCATCTCCTAGGAGGAGTCATTCGACAAATAATTGGGAGCATGACTAGTTAAGTGGTCACCATTAGCATCCTTCCACCACATAGCAAAGCTCTTGTGACACAAGAGAGGACAATCCATAGCTAGGTGACCAATGGAGAAGCACTGATTACATCTGAAGGAGAGGCTCTCATGATCAAGAGGTTGAGTCCAAGGCTTGTCCCCAACCATCAAAACCACATCTCCATGAAGAGGTTTGGAGATGTCAACATTCACTATAATGCATGCAAATGTGGAGTTCCCCATAAATGAAGTAGACTCATCAAATTTCAAGAAGCAACCAATAGAGTTACTAATGGCCTCATAACACGAAGGCTCCCAAAATTGAAGAGGGAGATTCAAAAGTCTAACCCACAACAAACACACATTTACTAGCTCAATAAGAGGATTAAAGGAGGTTGACCAAGGCTTAACAAAGAGCAAGTGCTCCCCCCAAGCCCACAACTTGGCTTACACCAATTTTTTGTCCTCAAAGGAGGCAAATGAGGAAATGAAAAGCTCAATCTTACTTGCCACAAGAGGCCTCCATGAATCTAGCACCCATTTATGAAGATTAGTAAGAGAAGGCCAAAGATTGAAGAATTTGCACATCAAACCCCTACTTTGGTAGAAGTCCTAATTTTTCACATCTTGGCCACTTACCACCATCAGGGATGATTTGACACAAGGAAGAGAATGGAATTTCTTCCTCAAAGGGCGAGCAACACCAAAACCAATAGCTTGAGCAAAGTTGTGTCCACCAATAACAATAGTTGGCACCAGTGGGGAGGCACTAGCAAAAACCCTAGCACCACTAGCAACAGGAGGAGTTGAAGGTGTAACAACAACAACAACAACAACAACAGATCGCTCGCCAGTAATAGTAGCAAAAGAACTTGTGGTTGCACTAGAAACAAGAAGCACACTTGTAACAAGAGATGAAACAGAGCCAAACGACACAACACCAACTGTAGTATTAAGAAGTACACCCACAACGAACGACACACTAGCAATAAATATAGAGGAACCATGGATCCCTGCAACAAGTGATGAACAAGTGGGAGCAGGAGTGGGAGATCCCATCTCAAAAGCTTATTATATAAGGTTCTCTTGATGTTACTTATATTTGAATGTATATATTTTGTGCAAGGATGATATACTTCAACTCTTGGTTTGACGTGTCTATTATCTCATCATCATACAAAATTCTTCACCCATTATTGGTATAATGAAGTTAACTCTACAAGACAAGTATAATATGATTGACTGGAGTCTATTGAACTACTTCCTTAGGATTGAGGCCCTTCAATCAAAAGTTTAGATAAGCATTTCTCTCATTCTCTTGGCTCATTTTCACATGGTTGATTGTAAGCCTATGAGCACACCCTTTCTTTTTGGTATTATACTTGAGGCTAAGTATTCCACTCTCTTGTTTGATGCTACACTTTATTAACAACTTGTTGTTAGTCTTATCTACTTGATCTGCACATGACTTGAAATCTTCTATGTCTTTAGTATGGTATCTCAAATTATGCAAGAGCAATGTGTGTTTGATTAGAAATATTGCAAAGGGATACTACATCATTTCAAGGGCATACACTCAGCATGTGGTACTGCATATTTGAAGGGGTATACAAATTCTAATTAGGCTAGTAATTTTGAGGATCGTAATTCATTTTTAGCTACAAATTTCATCTTGGTTATGAGCCTACCTCTTGGTCTAGCAAGATGTAACACTTTTTTTCGTATAGAGAGGTTGAATATCAAAAGATTGTTAATAGCACTATTGAGGCTATCTTAGATCAAGAAGTTCTCACAGAGTTTGGAGTTCCATTCACATGACCTTCAAACATTTAGTGTGATAATTAATATTAAACAAATCTCTTGTAATTCATCCAACATTAATGTATAAAAGACATTGAGGTACATATGCACTACATTCATGATCTTATTTAGGATTAGATCATCAATTTATAATTTTTCTTACTCTAGAGTACTTTTTAGACATACCCATCAAGTCCATAATATTTTTTGACGTGAAGAAAGTTTAAACAAATAAAGCATTAAAGAAACTAAATTTATAATACTATTCTAACTTCTACAACCGTTTGTTAGATCATATAAAGTGACGTGCTCAAGATTCCAATGGTATGTGTTCCATATTTTGATTGACTATCAAATTTGGATTCTTTGCTTTGCTTGATCCAATTTTCTTTAGGATCCATTTTGACTTCATGTGTGTAGTTTTATTTTTAGATTTAGTAGCTTTTGATATTTGTTTTTGTAAGAATTTTCTTTTTGTTGGTTCGAAACATTAGGTTTTAGGATTTAGGAGTGATGGTTTATGGTGTGGATGGGAGTGGTGGCAGCAACGTTGTAGTGAGGACTACACATGACCCCTATTTTGATGGTTTCATTTGATGAATTTTCCACCAATATCATCGAGGAAGCACTAACATCATTATATTTTTGGATTGATAAATAGCCAAGACCTTGAGATCGATGATTTACACAAAAGTGCACTGGTTCTGAAATGCCTTGTTTACGCAATCCTAATCCTTTTCCTTGATATATGTTTTGAAAATTTCTATTTGTGATGGGATAATTCTCATTTTGGAAACAAGATGCTTAACCATCGTTGTGTAGTTGAGAACCATCAATATTATTATTTTTTGTTCTACAAGAAAGCCCGCTTTGTCAAAAGTAAACAATCTTAATTGATAGGATTTTGGGGTTTTCTCCTTGTTCATGCTTTTTGTCACTCCATCATTTGGAATGTTGTTGTGATCCATAGTATCTTGTCTATCAACATGTTTGATGTGATCCGTGTTATTTATTTGATCGTTTGTGTGTCCAAGGGAGGCAAGTGTCTGATCTTTGGAAATGGAGGTAGTTGGAGTATGTATATGATTGACTTCAGTTTTGTGATCATGCATGCGATAGAAGTGTATGAGGGGATCATATTGGATTTTTGGATCACAGATAGGATCTTGATCAAATATTAAAGTAGCTTGGATGTCATGATCATAAACAAGCTCTTGATCAAAGACTGAACGTGGACAAACTCTAAATTTTGGCATGGCAATAATGGATTTTAGATAGGAAGCTCTTTACTGAGCTTGATAGATGATGAAGTGCATGATGTTGTTTGATCTAGGATTTCTTGATCACATATAGGATCTTGATTTAGTACATGGTACATTTGGGCATGCTTTGGAGCAATTTTTGAAACATACATATTTACTTGGATAAAATAACATATGATTGCCATTTTGTATTTCTAGTGACTACTACATGGAGGGACTCTTTGAATTGTGCACATGGATGGGATAAGGATTTTTTATGTTTATCGATGTTGGAATTAACAAATTTGAGGTATGTGGGGTTTGGGATTACGAATTGTATAGTCAACGAGATGCTTGGATGTCATACGATTAGTGATGTGGTGGGATGGCATAAATTTTCCATTGGAGCTTAAGATCCTTTGCCATTAAACCTTAGAGAAAATCCCTAAAAATCATTCCAATTTTGGTATCGTATTTAACAGATCGGGCGGAAACGGATTTGTAGCAATGACATTCGGCGATAGAGACTTCCGGATGGTATGCGAGTCACCTGCAGGGCGATTCAGTATTTGAATGGGTGCCGAAGCGAAAAGAAACAGTTTTCGTCGTTATAAGAGGATGTTGTAAGTGCCGAGTCGTACGATGCTCAAAGCAGCTCGCCGCTATGTGTCCTAAAATGCACAAAATAGGATCACCTCGAAGGTTAAATACGGGCATCAGAAATAAAATGAGTTAAATGCCTATCATTGCTGGAGTCAAACTCTCATGCTGGGGTGAAAATGCATCAAAATGGCTCTAACAGCTTTTATAAATAAATCTTTCCTGGAAAGACAATAAACAAAATAAATGCCAAGAGGTACCAATCTTCGGTATGACATCACCTTGGGCAAAGAGTATTCAGTTATAAAATGAGTTGCATAGTTGCTCATATTCAACCACCACCAGCGATTTGCAATAATAGAAAAATGAAAGTGCTGATGAGCAAGATTCAAGAGCATATGAAGTATTTGAGAGCGTACCTGCATAAAATGGTTAAAAAATGAAAGCAAAGGGCCTGTTCTTTATGAAAGGAGAAATCATTTGTTAATTTACATATTCAAAAGTTTATTCACGTGATCAGCATAACAGAGTGGTTACAGTCACAAACAGCCTCTGTTGAGGACATCTCAAGTGAGATTGGAGCCTCCTATTTGAGGAGATCGAGAGGTTGGAACCTATTATTGGAAGAGATTGGTGTCTCTTTGTTGGGTTGGTGCTCAATGGTGGGGATTGGAATCTCCAATAGGTTGGTGCCTACGAAATTTGTAAGAAGATTAATAGAAGCAATATTTTGTTGTGGTTTTCTCCCATAAGGGTTTCCATGTAAAATTGTGTCTCTTATGTGTGTACTCACTTGCTAGATCTTGCATGTATGGCAATTGCAATGGATTTTTAAGTTTTGAAGTAATATTGTTGTGAGTATTTAAGTTATGGAAAGTAAAGTTTTGATCTATATCGATTCAACCCCTCTCTCAGTATAAGTGTGTGTTTCATCAATTGGTAGCAGAGTGGGTTCCTTTAGAGTTAGCGTAATTGCTTGAAGGTAGATCTTGGAAGCACACATGGCCAGGGATATGTATTTTCCTCAAATAAAGCACCACTATTTAATGGATCAAATTATGCTTTTTGGAGTGTAAGGATGGAGACTTACTTGAATGCCCTAGGATATGATATTTGGAGATCCATCGAAGTTGGTTATACTCTGCTCTGAACCCCAATAAATGGTCAAGTTGAAAAGAAGGCAAGCGAGAACAATGCCAAAGCCAAAAATGCAATTTTGTATGGATTATCCGAAACTAAGTTTTTGAAGGTTATGCATTGTAAATCGGCTAAGGATGTGAGGGATAAGTTGAAAACTATATATGAAGGAGACAATAAGGTGAAGAAGGCCAAGCTTCAAACCCACAAGAGACAATTTGAGAGTTTGAAGATGAAGGATGAAGCAAATGTCGTTGCTTATCTACTTCACATGGTGAAATTGTCAACACAATTCATGGTCTTGGAGAGGAGGTTGATGATGCAATAATTGTGAAAAAGATCTTAAGATCTCTCCACATGAGATTTGATGCAAAAGTTTTAGCCATCGAGGAAATGAAAAATCTAAAAACTTTGAAGATGGACGAGTTGCATGGAATCCTCATGATGTATGAAATGAGGACAGAGGAGTAACCATCAAAATGAGAAGTCGCCTTCAAAGCATCCAAGAAGATGAAGAACAAAGGATATATTGAGTGAAAGTTTAAGTGATGAAGAAGCACAATTTGTAAGGAAGCACAAGAAAGGATCTGACAAACATAAAGGTAAGTCTACTCATAAATGTTTTAATTGTGGTAGATTAGGTCATTTTGCTTCTAAATGTCCATAGGGTGAGAGTGAAAGTAGTGAAGAGGAAGAAGAAAACTACAAAAGAAAAGGAAGGAAATATCATCATAACAAGAGAAAAGAGTGCATGAGGGAAGCAAGAAAGAAAGAACTTCTAAAGGCATAAAAAGAGTCTCTACATTCAAGAAACAAGTAGCTCATCCGAAGAAAGCAGTGAAAGCTTCTCCGATAGTGATTAAGAGGAGATACTCTTTGTGGCGATGGAGGTAAAGGAGGATGAAGACAAAAGAAAAGAAAGAGATTTGAAAGAAGAGCATATCAAAGATGATGAACAAGATGATCTTGAGAAGGAACTGCAATTTTCTTATAATAAGATCGAGAAGCTCAAGAAAAGGAATTTGAGACTAAAGTCACGATTTCAAGAGGATAGCGGAACTAAAGTGAAATCATCTCAAAGTCTTGAAAAATCAGAAAGGATGATCACAAATATGAAGGTTTAAATTGAGGAAACAAAACAAGTTGAAGAAGTGGTAAGAGATCAGTTGAAGGCAAAGGAATTGGAGTGTGAGAAGTTGAAGCTTGAAGTTGTTTCCTTGAGGAAGGAGTTGGAAAAATCAAATAATCAATTAAATTAGAGCACGAACTTCAAAAAGAGCTTTGAAATTCTAAAGATATTATAAACTCCCAAAGATCACCTTTTATTAAGACAAGTCTTGGTTTTGAAGAAAAACATAAGAAATCAAAGAAGGTTCAAGCTCTAAGGCTATACAGTTACCAAAAAAGAAAAATGATTTTTTTTTTTTAAAGTTGCAAATGTGCTCAAAGGCTCCATCAATTGTGATAGTTTAAAGAAGAGAGAGTTGCATTACTCAAAAAATTAACATTCCTCACAAAGGAAAAAATGAAGGTTTCAAGACACCATGCCCCTCAAAATTAATCACAAATGCATAATTTGTCAACGATATCATTTTGTAAGCTATTGTTGTAAGTTTGGTCCTTGGGAGCAATGAAGGTTAGAGCTCATTATAAGGTTCCGATTCTAAGAAACTATAATCCATTGCTCCTCTAATGGACTATAACATCATATACTACAAATACAAAATTTTGGTCCATATAATCATTCTTGTAGTGACTTTTATTGAACCATCAAAAACAAAGAACAAAGGAGATAATTTCGAACCAGCGTAGACAAATCAAAAGAAGAATGTACAAAAGTTTGGAAGAAGAAGCCTGAAATGAAAGAAAAGTCCATGCTAGTGCAAGCACCCCTCCATGTGCAAAATGAAGAAAATCAGTGGTACATTGACATTGGTTGCTCAAGACATATGCCATGGGATAAAAGAAAGTTTATCACTTTGACGGAAATAAATAGAGGCACTGTAAAGTTTGGAGACAATGCTACAACAAGGATCATAGGAAAAGGTACTCTTAGTTTTGACTATGGAAAGACAAAGAACAAAAATGTATTACATGTTGAAGGGTTGAAGCACAATTTTCTAAGTGAGACAATTGTGTGATTAAGGGCACAATCTCACATTTAATCCAAGTTGTGAAATCAGAAAAAACAAGAATAGGGAAACTTGTTGTATAGAACTGCAAACAATCTCTACACTCGTAGTAAAGTCAAAGGAGAAAATATTGCATGACACAGGAAGATGAGACCTGGTTGTGGCACAAAAGGATGGGACATTTAAACTTTGATAACATTGTGAAGATTAGCCATAAGCAAGTTGTAAGGGACATGCCAAGGATAGCAAAGCCACCTAATACTATTTGCAAATAGTGCTCGTTTGGAAAACAAACAAGGTTGAGTTTCAAATCAAAGTACTCTACGTCAAAGCCTTTAGAACTTATGCATGCTGACTTGTGTGGACCAACAAGGACAAAAAGCTTACAAGGTGAGAGCTAATTTATGTTATTAATAGATGATTATTCTAGGATGACTTGGATCACCTTTCTAAGAGAAAAATCAGAGGTTCTTAAAATGTTTAAGACATTTAAAGACTTGGTAGAGAATGAAGTTGGGTTAAGAATCAAATTCCTAAGATTTGATAGAGGAGGAGAATTCACCTCAAATGAATTTGAAGAATTCCATGAAAAACATGGAATAAGACTTGACAATATTCAATTGCAAGAACTCCATAACAAAATGGATTTGTTGAGAGGAAAAATAGAACAGTACAAGGAATGGCAAGATCCATGTTAAATGTGTCCAAGCTTACTAACACCTTTTGGACAAAAGCAATACATATGACAGTCTATGTTCTAAACCAAGCACAAATCAAGGTGAACAATAATAAAACACCATACAAACTTTGAAATGGAAGGCCTGCATCAGTGAAGTACTTTAAAGTGTTTGGAAGAAAATGTTATATCGGGCGAGATGATGAAGATCTGAAAAAAAATTGATTCTAGATGTGATGAGGGTATCTTCGTTGGATAGTCTACAAGAAGCAAGCCCTATAGATGCTACAACAAAAGATTGCACAAAATTGTTGAAAGTGCAAATGTGAGTGTTGATGAAGAAAGACATTGAAAGGAAATAGTACACGAAGTTGATCATCAAGAAGATAGTATCAAAGAAGTAGAGGAAGAAGTTGAACAAAGAAATTCAAAGATACCATCAAGAGCACCACCCAAGACACCATCAAGATTTGTGCAAAAGAATCATCTAGAAAATTTAATCACTGGTGATAGAGACACAAAAGTTCAAACGAGGAGAATAACCAACACATCTAAACATGCAAACTTGTGTTTTCTTTCTAATATAGAGCCAAAGAATTTTATAGAAGCAAGCGAAGACAAGCACTGGATAAAGGCTATGAAAGAAGAGTTGGATCAAATTGAGAAGAATGAAACTTGCAAACTTGTCCCAAGGCCTAATGATAAGAATGTGATTGGCACTAAGTGGGTATTCAAGAACAAGTTGAATAAGGATGGCCAAGTTGTGAGGAACAAGGAAAGATTAGTATGCAAGGGATATGCTCAAGTCAAAGGAATTGATTTCAAAGAAACTTTTGCTCAAGTTGCTCGTATGGAGGCTATAAGGATGTTTTTAGTATTCGCTTGTTTCAAAAATTTCAAAGTCTATCAAATGGATGTCAAGTCATCTTAAATCTTAATGGAAACTTGGAGGAAGAAGTGTATATTGAACAACCAAAAGGGTTTCTCCTATTAGAGAATGAGGACTATGTATGTAGTCTAAAGAAGGCACTTTATGGGTTGAAACAAGCTCCCAGAGCTTGAAACTCAAGATTAGACAAGTATCAACAACAAGGCTTCAAAAATGGTATTCTTGACAATAATCTATACATTAAAACTAAATGTGATCATCAATTGATTGTTGTAGTTTATGTGGATGACATTATTTTTGGAGGTAGTAATGATAGGATGTGTCAAGAGTTTACAATGAACATGCAAAAGGAGTTCAAAATGTCTATGCTTGGTGAGTTGTCTTTCTTTCTTAGTTTGCGCATTTCCCAATCAAATAAGGGGATATTCATTTCACAAACCAAGTATATTAAGAAAATGTTGAAAATTTAGGATGGAGTGCTCTGTCCACTAGTAGGCATTCCATTGGACTGATATGCACCAAATTGAAGTGGATGATGGAACTTTAGCAGAGGCCGAACGAACTCCTATACATGTCTGTAATTAGGGCTATTATATGTGTGCTTGACAACTGATATACCTGAAAATTATTAAATTGGTTTGGTAGCGACTTCCAAGCTGCGCAAAGAAACACATGTATTAGGTAGTGAGAACATTCAAAATATCTAGGGCACTGATGGATTTTGGACATGGTATCCAAAGTTGAATATTTCGCTCTCCACATCGCCTGATGTAAGGTGGGTTGGCGGTATGCGATGATAAAAAAACACAAGTGGAGGTGCATTCTTTCTTGGCATCAATCTAATATCATATTTAAGTAAGAAACAAGAGTTAGTTTCTTTGTTCATAGCATAAACAAAACATATTGCAATAGCTTCTTGTTGCACTCAATTCCTTTGGAAGAAACAATGTAACATACCAACCCTTCAATGCCGTAAAAATTTCTAAATTTACACCTTGCGAGTAAATAAATTATGTAACAAGCCATTGCCATAAAAAAATTCTTTCTTTATTGAGAATACACAAACAAGATGCCATATCAAATTACAATAAAGATTCCATTCATTTCAATAACTTCACAAGTTACAATAATACAAGAATGCATACATTTAAATACATAGCTCCAATGAGCTTTAGAACAAATAGTTGTAAGATGGTCCAGGATCTTCCCTTTCAAATCTTGGTTCTTCTATCACCTACTGAGGAGGAGAAGCATCACTTAAGCGCTTTTCCGCCAACCACAAACTCATAATGTGGTCCCCTGCACATCTATCATTCGATAGATGACCCTTCCTTTCGACAAAGAGATTGGTAGAGTAACCGATAACAACAACCAACTGAGCATAGTGTTGTGTCCTGCATAAGTAGAACTTGTAATCCCACAATCTTGGACTAGCATGTAATACTGGATCACAGTGAACTGACGGTGGAGTCTCGACAATCACACTATCTTCAATGGAGTCTCAGACATTCCCACTACTTTGGCCAAAGTGTTCTCATTCAAAACTTCAAATGAAGGTCATCTATCACATACACTACTCAG
>VDFB02328561.1:0-68585 GCA_007258455.2 Sequoia sempervirens
TTTCTTTGACTGATGGAGTTTGATAGGGATGATCTTTCTTTGTATTTTTTGGTATCCATTTGTATTTGATTTGTCCATTATGCTTTCGAGCTTCTTTTTCTTTGATAACGTTCTTCGTACTTTGATTCAATTCTTTCTTTCGAAGTTGGTCCCAATTCATGGATGGGGTGATGGGTGGAAGAAGATTCATGATGTGACTGGTTGTAGTATTGGCATCAGTTTCATCATAAGGACTCTTTGTACTCCCTATGTTGACGTTTGCTTGAGACGAAGTTGCCCCCAGTATTGTAGAAGTAGTACTTTTGTTCTTTGATTCTTCTTGTTCTGAGTTGTCTTGTTTGATAAGTGTTCTCTGATAGATGACCACTGGAGATGATGTTATTGGAATTTGTTGCACTGTTGACTCTGGAATATCCTGTTTTGTTAGACCTGTTTCCTTGAGCGGATAATGTTGGATATCTTCATACATGATGTCTTCAGTCTGGATTTTGGATATATCTGATCCTGATGTTGACAACTTTGTTTGGTTGTAGGAATCAATAACCCGCTGTTTGATTTTTATTGGTTTGATTGTATGAGAAAGGATACATTCCCATACACCTAACTAAACAAAGCGGTTTAGATTTTGATGATTTACCCAAGTCTTAGAATGATGTTTCCAAAGACCTAAAGTTGTTTGGTGGGATGGATTTTGATAAGTGTTTGGGATGGGTGAAATGTTTGATTTTCTCCTAAATGAACCTAGGAAGGACTTTGTTTACTAGACCAAGATAGTGAAGAACATTCTTTTCTCTAAGAGTAGTTTGAAATCAAAATACCAATGTTTGCATGAAAACCATACGACCAAAAGATATCAAGCACATGTGTGGGGTCCAATTGATTTAATATTTGCTTAATGGATTCTTTTTATCACAAACACTTCTTGATTAGATTTTGAACTGAATGTCCAATGTCCTAATTTTATTTCATCCCACAAAATGTATTATGCGGAAATCGAGGAAATCAAGGCAAATGTTTTCTAATGTTGACCTTAGTAGGAGCAAATTGAGATGAAATCCAAATTTTTAGAAGCCTCTAAGGATACGAATCCCAAGGGCAAGCAATAACATGTGAAGTTGTTCAAGGATATTTGCTTCTCCTAAAGGGTTTGAGTTATAATGCTCATGTTGAATGTTGGTTTTCAATGTTTTCGATCAAAGCACCATGTTTTCAAACCAAGAACAAGTACAACCCTATGGATGTGAAAAACAATATTTGTTGGATTCCCACTTGGACAAGTCTAGCTACGCTTATCTTTAGCAAATGGTTAGATGCTTGACCCCACTGGCTCCCCTCCACGACACTCACTTATACGGGGCAGCCAAGCATCAACACCCATGAAACTCCCATGGCATGTTTTCCATTTCTACTAAAAGACCGTAAAAGTGTGGGGCGGCTTCAGAATGACCATTCTTGCACCAACAAATAGATTAAAGGATTTTGGAAAATTCTAGCACATGGGTATAAGGACTTTTCGTTCGTGGAGATTAACCCATATGACAAGAGTCCCCTTTCGGATCCATCTTGTCGGAATCAACTGCGTGATATTGGCGTTTACTCCAATACCCACATTTATATCCCAGTTGGAAATACTCTTGGATTTAGAGTGTTACCGGTTGAGTCGTTCCCTTGGGTGAGTACTTTTTCCCCAAGGCAGGCCCTCTAGGATAGACAAAAGCGAGTAGAAACAAAATCCGTAACTCAATCAATCTTTGATGGCAACAAAGGGAGAAAATATACACAATAACACCCCCACTCACAGTCGCACAAGATCTTGTTCAATTTTAAACCCAAATCAAAGTGTGGAGGTGATTGATTTATCTTACCCTAAAGTCATGAAAAAGGCCTTTTGATTCTGAAGATCGCTATAAAGCGTGAGAGAAGCGCATACGTCCTTTTTCAATGACGTTAGTTCAAGTAAGCTTTCACAAAAGACAAAGTTGCACTTGTTGTCTTTAAATCCACAAAGCAAAATATGAGTTCTTTTTTAAAACACCAAATGACAAATGAGGGACACTTTGTTCAATTGTTAACCAAAAACAAACTTTAGTAAGTTGTATTCCTAATGTTTGTTTTAAACCTTTGCAAAAATTGGAAAGATTGTTTTTAAACCCAAACAAAAATTAGTGTCCTAAGAAAGAAGAGGTAACAATTTCGTGAAGAAGTGTTTAAACAAACACTTAAAGTATTTAAAAACACTTTGGTCCTTCAAGATATCATCCTCATGTTTCATTTTCCTTCTTCGCTTTTCTTTGTTCTCCTTTGTTTTCCCTCGTTATCCTTTTGCTTTTCTTCCTCGCTTTCCTATAAAAATAAAAAACAATCATGTGAGGATTATAACATTAAATTCATTTTGATCACTAACTCCAAACAATAATATGATTTCAATTTTGAAAGAACAAATGATTTGGATGATCAAAAGTTTATATAACTGGATCATGCTTTGATATTAATTGCATGGAGAAGATACCACACTTGTTAGATCCATTCTCTCCCTTACCATAATCTACATCACTAGAGGTATTGAGTCAATAAATCAATTACAAAGAATAAATTTCTCAAAAGCCTCCTCATAATCTTGAAATATCCATAATAATGTGATAATCATAATCTCAAATGTGATAATTATCTCAAATGTGGGTTATCAAAATAATCATAATAAATGTGATGATATAAAATTATGACATTTATTATAAGATCACTCAATCAAATCAAACCAATTACTAAAGATCTTCATTAAAGACATATATGATTAAAAGCTTTCCAAAAAATGTTGCTTTAAAATTTCAATATTGTTGGTTGACCTTCTATACGCCAAAGACAATAGCCTATTGCCAGCATCTTCATAGGAAAAAAGTAGTCAGATACATCTCAAAATTAAATACCTGTCACATCTCCTAATGAAGTTAACACTGAATAGATTTACCCACTCAATTAGAAAAATATTAAAGCAAGTGAAAAAGGAACAAGCCTTTAATGATAAAGTCAGCAACGTAAACAATAAAATCATAGAACCAATGCTATTTATGATGGCATGATGTGCTTGCAAGAGACACGCCTCCATTCAGAAATTTTGCGTTAAAGGCACAGGCATGATGAAAATGAAGAAGTGTAAGGAGTCTCCAATTTCCTTCCAGAAAGCGCACCAAGATCAATTCTCAGCCTTGAATGCTTGTAAAAAGTTTCAATTTAACGTAACTTGTAGGCAGCCAGTGTTTTCAATGCCTTTAAGAATGCTTCCTCCTGCCATCTTCCTGCACAAATAGATTCAGGTGAGATTCATTGGGCAGTGTAATAATGACGTACACACAGCTGGAAGTTTATTTGAATAGAAAATAAACTTTATGGCGTGCATCCATAGCCTATAGCAAGGAGCGGTTTCCTTAAAAGATTAGACAACAATATTATAATAAGCTTTTAACCATCACAACATTTGATTGACCTTATGAATGTAGACATATAACCTGCACTTAAATGGAATGGGAGTCGTGTCATAATAAACATGATTGTGAGTGCAAGAGGATGAGAAGATGCAAAGAATTCAAAATAGCAGGGGGCGCGAACAGTGGAGTGAAGAGATCGGTGTAGAAAAGATCTGAATAAACAAGGCTCGTCGCCCTTGTCTTGTGCAATTTCTTTATTTAATGTTTGTTACTAGGCTGTCTAGGAGTTACATTCAACAATATTTCCTTCACCATTATTTATGACAGTCAACAAGATTCTATTACTGCCACCTACACTCATTTAAAGCTTACTCGTATACATCCACATTTGTATGAATGCCAACTCTGTGGTGAACGCATTGCCTTACCAATAGGAGGAAATGTTTCCATGATAGCTACTGCAACCAGTATGCTTAAATATGATAACCTCAAAGGAAAAAACTTACGAGTTTCCTGATAACAGTGAATCCTCTGTTTCATTCACTGGTAAAACACCTTAGAAAAACTTTCTCACTATGGTCTGTGGTAAAATACCACCATTCTCTGACTTCATGATGATTGATAAATCTAAAACCATTTGTGCCATCTTTTGTGCCTTATCTCTCGACCAAGCACCTAATATCAGCCATAGGATGGCTTGGATGGGAACTGCTATTCTTATTAGAATTTGGCACAAGTGTGTAGGTCAAGAGAGAAATAGGGCGCACGTAGCAGTAAAAAGAAGAGGCACCCAGATTAGAAGAAAATAATGCTATGGAAAGACAAGATGCGAGGTAGTGATTGGGGCTACAAACAAAGAAGAAAGCTCACGCAGTGAAGAGAGAGAGATTGGCAGGGGATTGAAGTAACAGGCAACAAGCTGAGACCAAAATCATATACTCACCACACCTGTGAAGTTAGAATAATCCAAGATGATTAATGAGAGAAGAAAATTGATGAGAAAATGGTGATATTTAATGAGAATAACACAGATTTAACCTATCACTCACCGCACCTGTCAATAGAAAACAAGGAAATCAAAGCATCATTTTCTAATATCAAAGCAAATATCAGTATCCAATAGAGGAATGTTAGAAACAAAACCCGATGAAAGTCAAAGCAGCGAATAAATGACATTTAGAGACTTCCAAGCTAAAGCCATTGGCAGATGTATGACTGATTGATTAAATTGGTGGGCCCCAAAATGTGTATCTTAAATCTGCCTTACTTCAAAATGAACAAATCTAAGATTCCTATGAAATAATAAATCATGTTTCAAAATGCAAACAAATTACAAGATAAACTAAAGCATATAAAACATGGAATAAATCCTATTTCATGGTGGATTGGTGCTTCTATGGAAAGAAGCCCTTTCTGAATCCTTTTCTAAGATCCAAGTTATGTTGATGATATATTTATGATCAAGATGATGAATGGGCAAAATTAGCTCTCAAATTGAAGAGAGTAACTTTGCATGGATTGTGGAGAATTTGTTGAAGGATGAAGCCTCTATTTAAAGATTCTCAAGTTGAAAGAATGCTTATGAGAGAGCAATGTGGGATAAAGATTGGACCAATGAGATGAGGACACTTGTCATATTGTCAATAGGATGAGGAATGAGCACATTTTGGTCAATGTACCAAAGAGGGTGAGATTCAAATTTGAATTTGAGAGTAAATACTGAGTTTGACCTGTGCAAGGGACATTGGAGAGACATGTAAGGCCTCATAAATGCTTTGTTGGGTGTACATGTCCACTTTTTTTGAATTCAAACTTGAGGGAATATTCCTCAAAGATGCCATGTTGATGGAAAATGCTGATTTTATAAATGAATTAAAATGATTTATGGGTGCAAGTGGGAAAATCTAGAGAATGTGACGGGTGGTTGTTGATGTGATTTTTATGACTGCACCAATCAGCAGAACAAAATAGTCCGAAGGCTACTCCATTCTCTCTTGATCAAAGTATTCTGTGGGCTAAGATTGCAAGTAAGTTCGTACGTTCAACTCCAAGGTTCCGAAATACTTAGAATACCCTCAATTGGTTTGATGTGAATTGTTGTTTTCACGAGGGGACTTACACAATTGTTCAGGTTTCTTGCAGTCAATAGTAGATGAATGATTTGAAGGGGATTTATGGTTTGGCAATAAGTTCATCTTCCTAAAGCTAACCAGAAATGTGCAGAAAGTAAATGAGTGTAGGGCCTAAGAAACTTATATTCTATTCTAAATGCAAGATATGTGGGGCTCAACTTCAGCAGTCTTCAATAGAATTTTGCCTAGCCTCACGTCAGACAGCTTCAGCAAAATTAGTGCAATCTTCAAAGGGATAGCGAAAAATATTCAAATTATAATTTAGCATACATATATTATCAAGACGACACATATGTGATCTCATAATAGTGGTTTACAATTTTTGGCCAAACTGGACACTGAAATTATTATTTTTAACTAAATCTTCACATTCAGGTACCTATAGCGGCTAAACTGTGAGAAATTTAAAGATGGTGCAAACTAGAGTCCTATCAAATTTTGTCCATAGATTCTAAAAATATTTTTTTCAAAATTTTTGGAATCAAATTGCACTTCTTTTTCCATCTCCCACGAAAATTGATTTTTTTCAGAAAACGATATTTTTAAAAAATGACGCACACCGTATAACGCATAACTTTTTTTCCATGAAGGATAAAATTCTAATTCTTTCAAATTTAGATTTGTAACTATGATATTTAGTGCTTCCACTTGGTTAGATAGTTTTTTATTGAATATTTTTTCCTTAATCAACTTTCAAAGTCAAACGAATTACAATTCAGACATGGCAACCGTATAGCAGCGTAACTTTTTTGTATATATCAAAATTTAATTTAATTTTTTTTGTTGGATCAAGGACTTCAATATCTGGTGCACTCATATTTTTCATTTTTTTTTAATAATATTCTATTTTTTCCACATGTGAAGAACAAAGAAATTCATTTTCGATGAAAAACCTATGTTTAATAAAACTTAAAAAACAAATACATAACAAAACCAAAACATATTAAAATTATATTCATTGGATAGCTTGTTCTGAGGAATACCATAATCATTTGAAATAAATTTTGAATGAATTCATTTGTTCCCCCAAAAGCTAAATCAAAAGTGATTTTTTATCAGTATTTTGATAGGTGTAAAGGAGATGCATTTATAGGTATGGTTTAAAACTAGCGAGGTTCTATCCAAGGGGGTTTGATCTAGGGTGATTTGATCAAACCCTCTTCAATTGGAATCCTTAAAATGGAAATTTTTAAGGCTTAAATGATTATATTTTCTAAAACTATGTGATTTCAGCTAAAATTCGTTCCTCACAGGAATTGTAAACCACTATTATGACAACACCTGTGTTCAAGATAATCTCTAGTGGACCATGCAAGGCGAACTTATCATCAACAAGCTGCTAGTGGTATGGAATGAAATGAAGCTACCTCAATAAAACACCACACATCCAAAGTAAACTACTTGCATGAGATAAAGAATTATGCTACTTTATGCTACTTGGATCTGAAAGGAAGAAGAGACCTTGCTAGCTATCCATGACAAAGTGAATTCCACCATCAATGAAAAGATCTATTATCATGAAAGTTTTACACAACAATCTCCACAAAAGTTTTCAAAGGGAAAACTTTCTTTCTTCTCCACACTATGCTAAACTATCAAGCAAAATGTCTACTCTGCTCTACTCTCTAGTCTGATCTACAAATCTAATGCTAGTCTAATTCTAATGAGGTACAAATGAGGGGGACTCCCCCTTTTATAGGTAGCCTAGTCCAATGGACGGCTAAGATTACAATCAAAAGAGTGGCTAAGATTAAGCCACCTCAGCCCTAACCCTAAAAACTGCCAGAATGGGGAGTGGTGCAATAAATGAGCAAAGATTCCCACTCACTCCCAAAATAGTAAAGGCAATTAATGCCCACAATCAATCTTCTAGAAGATCATCGTCCAGAAGTGCATTCCCATTCTCCTTCTCTCTGGCTGCAAACTCAATGAACCTGCCAAGTACAGCCTCAACCTCCTGAACTGAAATGGGTGGAATGCAATCTAGCTGGAATTCTAACACCATGACTAATGGTTCATGCCTTGCACAAGATTTTCTCGAGGGAACTAAGGAATCTTGCATGCTCTGAATCAAGCTGGAGAAAGTAGAAGTGTTCTCGAAATCATCTTGTACGAAGGTCTTCACCTCTGAAAAGAAAGGCACCAGCCTACCCCTCAAATTATCAATATTCACCTCATCTGGATTCAATCGCCTAGCAAATATGGCCTCAAAAGTATTCTGGACTCCATCAATGATATTGGCCATAGCCTTTTGTACTCTAGTTGAGTTTGCTTGTGCTGTGTCGAAGAAACCACGTCCCGTGATCGCTGAAGAATACCATCTAGAAAAATTGTACCTATCATTCTCCTGAATGACCCCTCCATCAATCAGCAACCGCAAAGGAACATGGCTCAATGCCTCAAGATGCTGAATTACTTTGCTTTGATAAACAGAAGCATCTCCCCAAGCTTGATCAACTGCCTCCATTCATGCCAAAATACTAGAAGCCTGCTGAAAAGCAAAAGCAAGGTCTTCCATAAACTTTTATGTCTCAACACGAACTCCCGTTACCCACTTGTCTGCCTCCTATGCCATCTTCCCTAACTCCAACAAGCCACTAAGTGACTCTCTAAGTATCTCTGCTGGAAGCTCTATCACTGGAATCTCCTACCCATGAGAACGAGACAACTGCTGCACATATCCAATCAAGGCCTTATGCTCTCTTTTCAACTTCTTATACTTTCCTTCCTTCTTGAATAATCTATCCTTGAGGGTGAGGTAGGAGTTATCACATTCTTCTACAACCTGTGCACCTGTGGGGTGTCCTAACTCCAAAGTTGTGACCACATAATTTTCTGGCACTGCTTCATCTCGATCACAATCAACCTGTGGCACGACTACGTGAAGGGTACGGGAACCATCCTCATCAGTTGATATCTTTGAAAACTTCAATGCTCTCTTCTTCTGTGGAGGTGCGCTGATCCTATTCAAAAACTCTTCCATTTCAACCGCTGGATCAATTTCTTTGCTGGGGCTTCTCCTCATCCTATCCCTGAGCTAATCAGGCACTGTATATAGTATATCAAATGGTTGCTGTTCTTGTGCCTCTACTTCTCGAACTTGTTCAACTTCTACATCATTCTGGTGAGGCTCATCATCCTCAAGTGGCTGAGTGTCTCCTGAAACTATATCATCATCATCCTCCAAAGCCGTCTGCAATTCCTGCCAAAACTGAGGGTCAGTAGTAGTCCCCTCATCATCCTGCTGATCATCTCTACTAGGTAGGTTGACACTCTGGCCAATTGACTCTCTCTGTGGTGGCTGATTATTTTCCTGTACCATTTGCACCTGATTCAATGCATTTCTTTGATCAACAAATATAGAAACCTCCTGTATGCTTGGAGAATGTGTCTCCAATGGCGTGGGCGATTCAACTGCAACTCGTGGAGGTTCTGGCTAAATGGGCTCCTGCCGAACTGGCTCCTTCCTTCTGGATTCTAGACCTCGTGTGATTTGCTTCTTCCTGCCGGTGGTTGGTGTCCTGTGATTTCCCATCAAATTGTAAGTCAAAGCAATTGACCTACTCTTCAACCTGCTCACCCACCTGTCAACCCATGCTCTAGTAAATGTCAGGACCGGAATAGAAAGTGTGTCCAAATCAGCAACCTCTGGTTCTGACCAATCTGGGAGTAGAAGTGGAGTATCTCTTACTGCTGCATAATCTGGATGGACAACGTCCATGTCCTCATTCCCCTGGTCTGGTACTAGAACAACTTCACACTCCCTGATCATGTTAATTGGCAACCAAGAGAACATTCTTTTCCTGACTTCAACCTCATTTGATGCATCAGCCCAATAATCCTCAATATTTGCCTTGTGTTTAAACTCTTATGACAATACCCATTTGATGTTGTTATGCGGATCATAGTGCTGTCGACTGGTGTGATAGGAAAAGTGATAAAAATGAAGCTCGTTCTTGGATTCTCTAGCTGCCTGTAATGAAGGACACACTTCATCTGAATTTCCCATGACAATTGGGAATTCAACACCTCCCTCCTTTTTCTTTTGAATTTTATCGTAGGCCACCAATTGCCTAGATATCTCTAACATTAAAATTCTATTGGTTGGGTACTTAGGTAGCCTATATGGGTATGATGAAAAACCTTGGAGCCTTATGTAAGAAAACTTTGGAAACTGTATAAACCAGCACCCATACCTTTCAATCAATTCTTGGGCCTCTCTTGAGATTCTGTGATGCATCCACTCCTGAAGCAGTCTCGTGATGTGCATGGTGAAGGCATCATTGACACGCTTGTAATAAGTGGTACTAGTCAAATGCAACTATGGACAAGCCTCATGGATGTTAAACTGGTGAGAGCCACAACCAACAGGTTCCTTGTATGAAATTCCTCTATACCTCGTCATACGAGCCAACATGTAGATGATGTAAGAGCTCATATAAAACATCTTCGTTCTTCTCAGGCTCAGGTGCTACTCGTGCAAATTGTCACTGATCATTTTGGCCCAGTTGACGTAATCTTTTCCTTCCAGCACGAGGTTGATGTAGTAGAACATCCAAGGCTCAAAAATAAATGACTGCAGGCAGCCTCCAACTCGACTCAGCATCATAATGAGGTCACAGTACTCCTGCTTCAAGTCATCTGCTATAATTTGTCTCGGCAACTTTGTACGAGAAGGCTTGGGATTGCTCATCCAATGAGTGTTAATCATCTCCGTGCATCTCTCGAATGCAGAAGCATACATTCGCGCAGCTCACCCTCTGTATTTGTAAATCATATTCCTGTGCACTGGAATTCCAAAGGCCTCACCAATGGCAGCAGGAGTGAGGTTGGCAAGCACTTGTCCATCTAGTGACATGATTGATCTATGATCCTTCTCATAACAGTTGGCGCACTCCATCATCAGCTCTGAACACTGAATGGCCGGTGGGAAACTAGCAGTTGCATTTAATCCACTTCGAACAATGTTGTGTGAAGTGGTCGAAGGTCGATGGCTACCAATCCCCAGCATTCTGTTCTTGAAATTTTCTAGGTTGATGGAGCCCAAGTTCGTATCTGTTAGCTTGCCTAACTTCGAAATGAACTTTGACTCTGGCATAAATGTCTTGCTTAGTTTCTTTATAATTGCTTGCCTAGATGCACCATTGTTGTCTTTTCCAGTCGCCCTTGCCTCAGCCATCTCAACTTCTTCCTTCAACAGATTTCGAACTTCAATCACTTAGAAACAAACTTCCAAGCAAGCTTCAACAACTTCACTTCACACTCAGCAACTGCAGATTTTAGTGACTTCGCTCTTGTGAATTTGTACTTCTTCAATCAACAAATCAGCAAGTGCGCACTTCAATATACTCTTTGAAATTTCTTACTTCAAGGCGTCCTTCTCAGCTTCAGCAACTATGATCTTCAAATCAAAATTACCTCACTTGCACTGGCAACTTCAAACCTTAGCAACAAAGCACCAACTCAAGTAAATTCACACCTTTTCAATCAGCAAATAGCTTAGCAACTGTGCACTTTCTCAGCTCCAACAACTCACAAATTTCAGACCTCAGCAAATGCTCCAGTCCTCAGCAAAATTTCGAACTTCTCAAGCTTCAGTCCTCAACACTCACAAATTTCAAACTCAGAGCAAATCGAACTTCACTTAGTTGTGAAAAGAAGTGAATAACCTTCAACACTTATATGAAATTCAAATTCTAGAAGAAGGCTAAGTTTAGCCAGTGAATTAAATTTCCACTACTCCGTTTGAATTTCCCTCTCTGGTATTTTCAACACTTGTCTGAGAATCTCAACCTTCTAGAAGTTCAACTTTGACTACCACATTTCAAATCCACTTTCAAAAATTTTTAATTTAAATTCATCTTTTAATTCACCAGCCGGAGCTCTATCACTTGAATTCGAATTTTACTTCTCTTCAGCTCTAGAAAATTCATCTGCGAAGAACTCAATCAAAATCATCTAGGCAACTCATTTTGAATTCATCGTTCGAAGCGTTTTCCTTTCAAAAATCATTTTATTTAAATTTGCCTTAGAAAATTTTAAATTCTCCCTTAGGAAAATTTCACAACTTGAGTACCGATTAAATTCTTCATAATGAAGGCCTCGGCAAAGTGCGAAAGACATAGAAATCCATTCCTCATCATATATGTTCAGTACCCAGAAGAAAATTTTCTCCAAAATGCGATGAATCCATGGGTACACAGTGAACGGGTTCATTTAATTTTTAAAATTTTGAACCTTAGAAAAATATTATCAATCAATTTTAATCCTGTTCTTCATCTCTGTGAACATCCTGTTGCTCTGACTTGAGAAATTTTTAAATTCATCCTGCATTGTCATCATCCTGACTCTGTCACTGAAAAGTTTGCTTGTGCTTCAGGAAAATTCACCACCTCAAGTTCTAGGCGTATTTTCTAAGGAAGAAAATATTTTGCCTTATGGAAATTTTAAATCACCATGCATTTGAAAATTTTGCCATGGAAATTTTGGTTCAATCCTGATCATTCTGTTGTGAGAAAAATTTATTTCATTTGTGCATCTTAGAAAATTTGCTTTCAAAACACATCATGCCCAACATGTTATATTTTATTCATCACCTTGCATTTTATTTCACGCTTGAGAGATATTTTCATTTGAAACTCCAACGCCTTAGCAATATTCATCAACACCACTTTGTATTTTATTTCACCACCCTAGGCGCATATCATACTTGAAGAATAAAACCACGCGTAGCATTTTATTTCACCTCACACGCCTTGGCAATATTTTATAACACCTTATAACACTTACCACCTTGGGCGCATATAGCACTTGAAGGTGAATAATAACCACGCCTAGCATTTACCTTGCTTTCACCACGCCTTGGAGTATTTCACTTCACCCTTTACCTTATTCACCACCCTACATTCACTTTTACTCTCTTCAACTTGGGCGCATTTTGGCTTGCATGAAGGATGACTCTTGGACTTCCCCGTTTTTGTCTTTACTTGACCTCATTTGGGCGCATTTAGGCATGTAAGGAGGACGAACTTTGTTGACTTGTTGACCTTTTTTGATCTTGGGCGCATTTTGACATATGTGGTGGATGAAACTTCCAACGCCTAGCATGTGACCCTTCAACTTCTTTGTTTTTGTCTTTACATGCCTGCTTTTGGGCGCATTTTGCATAGGTAGGAGGATGAAAGTTATTGACCGCTTTGACTTACTTGCTTTTTGGGCACATTTCCACCTATGTGTAGGATGGGTGCATTTAGGGGGTGGTGGAGGATATTCAACACTTAGAAATTTTTTTGCTATCAACTCTCAAGGTGGGCACATTTTTCCATGCCTACAAGATGAAGTTCTTTGACTTCTTTGACTCTCTTCTACTTTGGCGCATTTCGCTATGCTTGAAGGATGGGTGCATTTTGGCCTAAGAGGTGGATGAACACCAATACTTAGAAATTTTTTATGCTTTTACCTTGTGTTGGGCGCATTTTTCCATAGCTACAGGATGAAGTCCAATACTTAGCCACTTTTTCCTCGTTTCGCTAGCTTCCATGCCCTGCTATTTATAGTAAGTCTCGATTTTTGCATCTCTGAAGCTCAGAATGATTTGAAATTTCAAACACTGCATCCTCACGACCTTGTTACCCTGTTGACACTGCTATTTTTAGTTGGCCTACTATTTTTAGCCCATTTCTGAAGGTGATTTGCTATAAATAGTAACTCCTTGCTTCTGATACCTCCACAGCTCCGTTTGATTTGAAATTTGAAAGAGGTGCTCCTCACCACATGACCTGCCTATCGACATCGGCGCATGCAACTGATTTGCTATTTTTAGCCTATTTCCAAAATGACTTACTATAAATAGTAAGTGCTCTGTTTGACTTCAAATTTTACCAGCAGATCGCTTGAAGGATGTTGATCGTGGTGGTTTACACCGGTTTTCAAAAATTCTAACTTTTTGCCCTTCTTTTCATGCCCCAAAGCTGGAAACCCTAATTTGCTCTGCATGCATATCAAATGATCTATGTTTGTCCTCGTTTCTGTTGCATTGCAATCAGCTCGTGATTCTGAAGTGCTGGGAGGTGGCTGTCGGGACGCACCTGCTAAAAATAGTAAGTTCCTTACTGAGTGATCATCTCTGTTTGCATGTCACATCATTGCGAAGCTCTCAAAAAACCCATAAAGAATATGCCGACATGCAAAGAAAACCCTGACATGCAAACCCTAAAAATAGCCTCTAAAGGCTGAAATCTAAAAGTTGTCATCTCATTTTGTATGTTACACCATCGCGAAGGTCTCAAAAAACCTAGAAGGAATATGCAGACATGTGTTGAAAAATTCTTCATTTAAGCCCTGAAATCTGCTCCAGAAGCTGAACTGCTAAAAATAGTAAGTTGTCTGTTTCAGCTCAAATTTTGCACGCAAGCAACTTGATGTGTTCTGAATGCAGTGTGACCGTTACAACCTCAAAAATGTCGACGGAATGCCCTGAATTGCACACTTACTAAAAATAGTAAGTTACCAGAATCTGATGAAATCTCAATGGTAGCCTACTGGAAGCACACTGACATCAATGTTAAGCTCTATTTTCAATTTATTCACTTCATTCAACTTTGGACTGACCAGGAAAGATGGAAACCCTAATTTTTAGACTTGGCCAAAATTTCCCTTTTAAGCTCATCGGCGGAGAAATCCCCGGAAAGGCAAATAGTAGAAAAGAGAGAGAGAGAGAGAGAGAGAGAGAGAGAGAGAGACAAAAACCCAAGCCAAAAGACCAGAATGGAGAAAAAATTAGGGGGTCCCCATTTTGAATGGGGCAATGTGTGAAAAGGTCACAACAGTGGTTAGATTAGATTAATCAGGATTAGATTAGCTTAAATGATGTTTAGGTGATTTTGACCTTTTTGACTAAATATTTTGATTTATTTAAATCAATAGGGAGAAATGACTTGTATTTCAATTAAATAAAGTCTTGATTTATTTAATCAAAGAGGGAATGATAGGCTTAAATTAAATAAAGTTAATTTATTCAATTTAAGTGGATAATCCTTAGAGATTAAGTGAACTTGATTTTCCTAATGAATGGATTTAATGAACTTGATTAATTTAATGAGCAGATGAATATGACCTAAGTGCATAATGCTAATTGTGCATGTCTACAACATCTAAATCGAAAAGCGGGTTATCATAAGATAATGTAACGTCTGCCTCAAACAAGGGGTTGTTCACAAATTGGAGAATGCCACCATGCTAATCTAAAGCATACAACTCTGAACCCCTGGAGTCGTCAGCTAACACAAACTCCTCTTGAATCATCTCTTGCTCTCTCTCCCTATTCTTCTCTTTACAGAGAGATAGAATGCAAGATCCCATCTATAATTCCCCTCAACACGTGTTTCATGTCATCAACCTCAAATAACATCTCCACCTTAGGTATGTCGAGGGTAAATATTCCTAGGTCCTAGAGGAATTTCATGCCCAGAACTATATTCATCTCACCCATGTTGACCAGATAGAAATCATAATGTAACTCACAGTTATTCAACATCAAAATGAGATTAGCAACCCACCTGGTGCACATGAGGGTGTATCCATTAGCCACTCGAACTCTTAATCCATCAAAATCCTCGGACTATAGTCTACATCTAGTTGCGAAACCCTAATCAATAAAATTATGTGTTGTTCCCATATCCAACATAGCAACACAATTCTTCCCGTTAACTGTCCCCCTGAATCTAAAATTGGCCTTGTCCTGAACATTAGCAAATAATGCCATGGGATCCAAATTTCCATCCATAGATGATGTCACATCCCGATGATCCTCTGAAGCTGTGTAATCCAAATCTGAATCCTCATAGTATTCCCACATGATTTGATTTGCTTTTCCCTTAGGTCTCAAAGGGAAATCATGATTTGGGTTGTATGGTTCCTTACACCAGAAGCATAATTTATTTTTTCTCAGCTCCTCACATGACTCCTCAACTTCCATGGTTGTTGGTTTCTTTTTCTTATCATCAGTTTGCTAAGAGTCCTCTTTGCTGGTTGAAGGAACATCCCTATGTGAACTTCTACTCTTTGGGGCTGCAAACTCCATACTCCTTTCTTTCTTCATTGCTTCTTGCAGTGTCAGTGGATTGAAAGACTTAATCCACCCTCGCAATGGTTCCAAGAAACCATCCATGAAGAGCACAAATAGCCTCCTCTCTGAAATGTTTGTCACCATCATGGATAACCTCTAGAAATCACTGATATAACTTTCCAGGCTGCCAGTTTGCCTAAGTTGTGCCAAGTCCCTGAAATAAACTTCTAGATCCTTTTTTATCAAAACGATCCACCAGTCTATCCATGAACTCCTTATAAGAGGTGATAGGATCATGTTGTAGTGTCACCTTCCCATGGTACCACCAATCATGGGCTGCTCCCTCTAAATGTAGCATGGAAAAATTGATTGCTTCTTCTTCCGAAATAAGTTGAAGTGTTAAGAAGGTGTCTGACCTATGGATCCAGGACTGTGTTGTTACCTTGCCACTACCATCAAAATTGGGTAATGTAATTTTACTTGTGGTGTGCTTCAAATCTTTTTTTTGGTTCCAGGGCCTATTTCCTTATCGAGACCTGTAGTACTCAACCCTTGATTGCACAAATTGGTCAAAATGCATGCACTCACGCACTTGAGGTGTCAATAATTGCCACTCATTGTTGGCTGCCATAATTGCATCAGCATATGTTGGATCTTCGGCTTCTTCAACATTCTCCTCAACTTGCTCTTCCCTCAAGAAAGTGGGTGAAGTATTCCTATCTACAGCTTGTGAGGGAACACGGTGTGCTCTTGGTGTCCCCACTACACTTCTATCATCATCTGCAACCTTGTTGTGCCGCATCCTATTTTCCTCGGTAACCCTGTTCTGCTGTAACTGTTGTTGCATGGTTGTTGTAAATCCCTCAAAAGCATGTGCCATTATTTCAATAAGCTCTTCACCCCTATCTTCATTTCTTCGTTCATTTCTCTATGGACCCTCTTCTACCCTGTCACCCATTTCTGCCAAAGGTACTTTTGCAAATGGATTATCCTCTTACCAATTCTCTTATGGTTCTCCTTTTCTGCATGTATAATCTCTGTGGTGACTTTTCATGTGAACCTCTAACCCTCCAGGATGGTAGGATTAAGGATTTGATACCAACGTAGGAACTCTTCTTGGCCTCAATTTTGTGTCTCATTTTTTTGTTTTATGTTTGCAATTTCTTTGTGTTGTCACAAGGGTTTTTGCTTTTTGGTATCTTTGCATATATTGAAACAAATGCAATGCATAAAAGAAATATAAATAACAAAAATAACAATGAACAAAGAGATAGCAACACTCTGATACTTGACTTTTATTGAATATTTGCAAAGAGGATTGATTTACAAGCATACCTGGGTAGATTGAGAAATAACCATGGCTGCCATATCATTATAGGCAAAAAAGCATATCAGAGATAAATTCGATCCTCCTTATATATGCATTCTCTTTTGTTCAAAGCTGTTGTAGCTATATTTCCTAAGCTGGGCGTACCTATTGAGAATATTTTTGGAATTGATGATGCCTTCCTTAACCCAAATCATGTCAATCTATGAGACATTTCCTTGCTATTGGTAAACACTGTAAAAAGCAGTCGCACCTTATTGAGTTTTGTGCTAGCTTCCACTAATAACTTATCTTTGATCTGCTCCTTTCTTGGCTCCAAAAAGACCTTGATTCAGCTCTCAAACCCTTATTCACAATCTAATTTTGCACAAATAGAACCCCTGAACGAAGTTCTCCTGTAGGCCAAATTCAATGGATATCTCACCACCTCAAATGGTTGCAACACTGAAGAGTGAACGTTCTCTAATGGCTAATTGATTCAGGAACCCTTGGCTTCCTCTCTAAAAAAAAAACTCATCAAAACCAATGCTCAATCGAATGAATCATTTATTTCACAAGGTTGAAATATATAACTCCACGGAGAGGTCGATTTCCTCCAAAAAACAATTTAATAACAATTAAATGCTATAATATTTGTTTCATTTAATTTTCAGCTCTTAAAAAACCTTGGAATAAGTACCCATCTTTAATTAATCAATATTGCTCCCTTTTAATGATGAAGTGACCCCTTGAAGTTATAATATTAAATTGTAACTTTATAATAACACCCTTTTTAATTAAAATATTAATTGAGCCATTAAAACTTTAATATCTCCTTCGATATTGCATATTTTGACAAACTGATTGAAACTAGTGTCAACTTTGTGAATATCCATACCATGAAGTGCCTTACTAAAAATAGTAAGGGTCCCTCTCTATCCATTCATGACTTACTATAAATAGTAAGAAGAGCATACAAATTCTTGGTACCTAGCCTCAAACGAAAGCCATAACTACATGCCACTGAATATTGGCAATGATGCAATCCTCAGAAGACCCCCTAACCATCCTCATTAGCCTACGAGGGTCAAAATATAGGCTAAACCATCCGCAAACATGAGCATGATAAAAGGGTGACATTACAAGAGATCTACAATAGGGGTGTTCTAGGGTATGAAAAATTACTCAAGGAGGGTTCACCACCAAGCTAGGGCTTGGAAAGACAAAAGATGAATGAATCATGTAAAGTACAATGCAAAACCTAACTAGATGACCTAGGAAATGAAATTGAAATACAAAATATCAAACAGGAAATGAAGAGAGGTGCACCTGGGAAAATTATGAGGTCAAAACAAGCTCCAAAACTCTGAAAACTTGTTGTTTGATGCCCACTGGGACTCATACGCCAGTCTAGATGATTTAGTCCCAAACTAGAATTTTTGTGCCAAAACTGGAATCTGATAGTGTATGATCTAAATCTCTTGAAACCTGAGAATGTGTTTTACTGGGACTCATACACCACAAGTGGTTTATCATTCCCACTTTGCTTTTTCAGAGGGTTAAGACCCGATTCAGGTCTCCAATCTCTACTCTTCCTTCCACACTTTGTTTTCAGGTCTGAAACCCTGATTTGCAACCTGTAGATGACTTTTCGTGAAGATAGAAACCTTGTTTCAACTTGATGACTTTCTTCAACCTTGCAACCTAATATTTAAAGGATCTTCAAGCCTCAAAGCACCTAGATCTAAAATCACACATGTAGAGAGATAGAAACTTGTTGATTGTTAGGAAATAGGGGTTTGCCTTGGTCAAACCCCGTTTAGGTAATCAAACAAAAAGATGAGATAATGAAATAAGGACATGAAACATGGAACACGAAACATGAACAATGATACCTTCTAAATCTGCAATCTAACATGAGGTGGCCATGAAGGATGTAGATCTAGATCTTGAAATAAGTGTAAAACAATGCTTAATCTTGGATCTTGAATGCAACATCACAACACCAGCTCAACAACATGCTTGATGCTTGATAACCTTGACATGGTGAAGGATATTGAATTGTTGCAGCAATTGATGAAGAAATCTGCCCTTGAACACCTAAGAAATGTTCTTGTAAACTCTCTTGACACTCTTGTGAAGTCTTCAAATGCTTAACTCTTGATAGCTTTTGTTGATATCATGAAGGATTAGTGAAATAATGATTCGAGACCTTATTTATATAGGAAATCCATCCAACTTACTGTTTATTAGATCCCAAAGGCCGACATTCATGAAATTTGAACTTAAAACCTTGATTTCCCGTGCAAAACCCTAAAAAGGGGCCAAATGGGACTCATACACTACTTGTGGTGTATAGGTCCCATCTAGATGGGACTCATACACCCAGGGCGGCGCAAGGGTCCCACCAGGCCTTTTTAGATAGAGAAAATTTTGAGGAGTTGGAAAATTAAGTATATTTGATGTTTATGTCAAGATTTTGATTGAAATATGCCTCAAGATGCATAATATAAGGTCTTAGGGGCCTACTAATGATGATATGAAGGTCATAAATGCAAGAGGGCCCAACATTCAATGTGAAGGTGTAAATAAATACACTTTACAACATTAAATTAAGGAAAAATAAGGTCTATTGAGCTTAAAAGGGGCTCTAAGTCCAATGTGAACGTGGAAAACACATTAAAACACTAGATTAAGGCAACATTAAGTCCATTTTAATGTTAATCATTCCCAAATCAAGTGAGAAATTGTACCATCTCGAAGAAGGGTGTACAATTTTCATCATTACAAATATTCATATAGTAACTTACATTGAGGGAATTAGATAGCTAGAAAGGGTTAGTAATCTTGAGTGTTAGTAAGATGATCCCTAAGAGTTTGAGTTATATTGGTAATATATTTTATTTATATTATCGAACCATGCTTCATATTGAAAAGAATATTCTTTATTCAAGTAAACCACTTTGTTTAAATTTAAAATTGCATGAGTTTTAATTTGATGCAAGTTTATGGTTGGGCTTAGTCTCATATTATCATAAGATAAAGATTAGGATTTTATTCAATAACGGTAAGGGTATGTGTAGGATCATCATGGAAAAAACAGGCCCTTAAATGGCAAAAAATTCAAAAAAATCAGAGTTAGGCAACTTGACGTACAAAATTTGAATAAGTTATCTATATTATTTCAAAAATATGTAAGAATAGAATTTGTAGCAAATTGAATGTAGTTTCTAAACTACTAGGTTTATTTTATTTTTAAAATCTATTTGGTGAAAATTTGAAATTTCAATGCAGAGTACTTAAATTTCAGGGAAAAAATAAGAAGTAGGTGTCTGCAACCACCCTAACCATAATTAAATGATAAAAAAAATTCATAAGATTTTAGCTATAAGTAGAAGACTCATGTCCCGATGTGATGCATATTTTTTTGTAATTTTTTTCCAAGTGAATAATTATTTATGATTTTTTTAATACAACTTTTAAAAAATATAAAAAATTGTACGTCTAACCAACTTAACTTGGTAAAAAATTCTGAAATTCATTTTTTATTTTTTTAATCCTATAGTATACGAAGCATAGAGTGTGATGCATGTTTCGGATTGAAAAAATGTGATACCGTTTGAAAGCTATAGATGTTTTCCAATCAGCCTATCAATTAGGACTTTAGTAGTAATTCAAATTGAAAATGAATAATAATTATTTATTAAATTCAAAGTAAAGCATAATTTATATTGGTAGAAAGCTGAGAATATCCTTTAAAAACCCTTTTCGTTTCATTAATTTTGGGTAAAAAAAAAGTTGTCAGCCACATACCCTACAAATACCCATCATATCGCCACTTTTTGGCCCATCATGATCCTGCACATACCCATAAATGAAAAGAAATGAGTAAATAAAAATAGAAAATTATATAAAAAATAAAACAAAAAATATTAGAAAACAAGAAATAGGAAGAGGATTCCCTAGGGAAAGATGAAAAGGTTTAAAATGTTGGAGATCACATTAAATTAAATCTTAGAGGTACCAACATATGTAAATATGTAAATATAATAAATAATTCAGAATTAATTTAAATCGGCCTTCAAAAGTAAAATGAGTTAAGTTTAATAAAATGATGGAGTAAA
This sequence comes from Sequoia sempervirens, assembly GCA_007258455.2. NCBI lineage: Eukaryota > Viridiplantae > Streptophyta > Pinopsida > Cupressales > Cupressaceae > Sequoia > Sequoia sempervirens. The sequence continues at coordinate 21,051 of VDFB02328561.1, forward strand.
TGAAAGATAGGAACTATTTAGCTCTTGATTATGGCTGAAGTAGATGTAGTTGGTCTAGAGTGTGTATAAGTGTCAATAACCAATCCTACATTTTAAAAATCATATCTTAAATGTGACTCCTATATCTGATGTGTGTGTAAATTATGTTAGTTATTTTAATATGTGATTTTGTGTGATTCTATCCTTATCATGTGTAATTCTATTATGTCTATTATAATTTTGTTTGTTAGTGTAGTGAAATTTATATTATGGATTTGATATCTTCTTGTATTTAAGATAGCATTAATGAATATGTTTAGGAGTTTTTTTTTAAGATTTAATTTTATAAGTTCATTAAGACTTGGTTATATTTCTTTTATTATTTTTCACAAGAGTTAGAAAGTATTTAATACATGCAAGATACCTCATGTTGTATCTCATAATGTAAATACAACACACTTTATATGATATCTTATTGCCTAATGTTTATTTGATAATGCTTTGTCTTATGTTTGATTACTTATTTAGATATAATGTAGTTCCCTATGACTTATCTTCAAATATGATACTATAGGTGCTAAAGTAAAATTATTTCACACACGATATGGTAGACAACAATCCACTTTTTGGACGGAGATAGGTCTATATATATGAAATTTATCCAAGGTGGATAAGAGAAAAAGTTTTTTCTTTCTATTATATAGAATCACACTATTATTTACTCTAGGGTAGAAAAAATGATGGGAACCATATTACATCTCTACTATGTGGGTTGGACTAGTTACAAACATATAAATTGACTATGCTTTATTAGCTTATGTGTCAAAATGTATTTTTGAATTGAGCAACAAAAATGACACAAAGAAAACACCAACATGAGTATAATTTTTTTGGAATAAAGGTGAATTATATGTATTTATCTTATATGATTTTTAAGTACTGCTAACTATTTAGTATGGATTAATGTATATATCATATACAATACCTTGTAAATATAAAAAAAATTGTCCAGGGGATTTTGGTATGTCAATAATTTTAGAAAAGGTTTTGTCATGAGAATTTACTATGTATAAAAATATTTTCATGTAGATTTTCCTTTGTTATTTCTGAATTGAAGGAAAATATTAGGAGTTTATTTTCTAAGGATGCTAAAAGATTTAGGTTGTAGTAATCACTTATGATTAGATATGTTAAAACTCTTATTTTCAAATTCACAAGTAATTTATTTTATTTTGAATTATTTAACAAATATTAAACATATGAATTTCTATATAATGTGTCAAATAAAAAGGAGAAACATAAAATAGTATTGTAAATTCTATATAAAAAAAAATATATTAAATTTAGATCATGTATACTCTTCCTACCTATATATATACACACACACACTTGAATACAAGTATCTTGATGTGTAAATTAATGGAAAATAAATAAAGTATTGATTAGTAATTATGACTAACTCTATGTGTGAATAGGTATTAGGTTTGGAAGTGGAGTACTTGCAAAAAAGGTTGACATATTTGGAAAAGATGTACAAGTAAGAACTTTGAATTATATGATAAATTTTTAATAGTTGTTTTGTATATTATAAATTTTATTAAATGTTTCAATCTCTTTTAGTTAGAAGAAATATTATTTTTATGACAGACATATGAATGGTGAAGATTTGGGTTTGTTAAATTTTAAGGAGCTGAAGTGCCTTGAGAAGAAAGTTAGTATGGGTGTCAAGAAGATACACTCAAGAAAGGTAACTCATAATGGCTTTTAAATTTCAAAAACATTGTTGAGTATAATTTTGGAGCTACATTCACTTATATGAAAGTTATATAGCCTTGAGGTAATATCTTGTGTCTACCTCTTTGAATATTTTGTTTCAAAAACATAAAACCAACTTATAGTATTCTATAGTAATTTAATAAAATTTATATTATCTTATGAAAAATAATTATGAAAATTTTGCAGGATAAAACTTCACTAGAATATATTGGATCTCTAAAACTGAAGGTAGGACACAATTTCCTTTTAAATATATTTTACATATATTATAATTGATTTTATCATCTAGAAAAGTGTTCAAATTGATATTTATTATTCTTTTGCATCTAGTTTATAAGTGATAAGAAGGTTTTATATTTTTTCCAAGAATCGCATGATGAGAGGGAGAATATTTTAATATTTTATTTGATCTATTTAAAGAGCTATTTATAATTTACACATTCTAAATAAAGTTCCCTTAACTTGTTTAATTAGTAAATTTAATATTGTTAATGATTCAATGAAAATTTTCATGATTCTAAAATATTTATATTGTCACTAGATTTTATAATAAATTTAGTATTAAAAGTAAAATATATAATTATTAAAGAAGTTAAATATTATAAATTAAAAGGCGTTAAATTTATGATCTTAAAAATATAGTGTTATAACAGTTATGTATCAACATAGTCCTATTATAAAATCTATGATTCAAAGTTTCCTCTTATTTTTTTGGAGCATATTTTATTCTCTAAGATTGTTAGGATCAAGCACAAAGATTTACATTATCATGTATGCAATTTGATACATCTATAAAATGATGAAAAGAAAAAAATACTTTTATTTTAAAAAAATTAAGTAATTGCATATATATTTTAGAGAAATTACATAGGTGTGATGATTATTCTTCTTATCCTTGAGTATCTAATTTTTCTAAAAGTGGAATTTTTTTATGCATATGGGGCGTTTCCCAAGATTACCATGAGAGTCTAAGTTCCTCCATTAAATAGTCATTTTATCAAACTATTTTTAGATGTATAAATATATTTCAAAAAATATATTAGATAGAGAAGAAAATAGACTCATCAACAAATATTACATTAAAATTAACGATGAATACTCATTCAAAATTTAGTAATATCATATTACATAAAAATCATTGAGTTGATTAAATAAAAAGAATAATAAATAGTAAATGCAATAATAAGTTGGGATGTGCTTAGCTCTTTGACGATGATAATAGTTGGTGTTCTTGATTAAAACTATAATCATACTCCTGACTAAAAAATAATCTCCTAAGCTACATAGGAAGCTTAAATCCAAAAGAGTTATGGATTGGATTGTTGAGTTAGAGAAGTAATTTCATTTCAAAATAATCATGAATCTAAAGAGATTCAATCATGTTTCCATGAAGTTGAAAGGGTATCTTTGGACCTTATTTTTGGATTTATTCCAAATGTGTCTTGTGTCAACAATCATTAGATCTCATTTGGTGGAATCTCATAGTCACTAAACTTAGAGTAAATTTTATGGAAACCAATTACATGTTAGATTTTTAAAAATCCATATAAAACCTATACCAAATGGACATGATCATGGAGGATTAGAGAAAGGAGCTTTAGAAACCATGGATCTATGTTGGTGATATAGAATATGAAAATAGGAAGGTGACAAGATATAGAAATGGTTCACACATATAGTTTAGGAAAATATTATTTAAATAATAATAGTTTTCATAGGTGAGACCCATCATATTCCACTCATGGTTGTGGAGAGGTTATCTCATAGAAAACTATCCATACAAGAAAAGGTAAACATATAAAGAGAAAATTGAGAAGTGTGGTATAACTAAATGAAGGTAATCAAGGAAAAAAGTCTAGTAGTACAACTAAAAACTCAAATGGAAAGTATAAATTTAGCTAATGTAGGGAAAACAAAAAGCAAAGGTATAGTAGATATTTCAATGAGACTTCTTTCTAGTGTGGGCTAGTAGTTTAACAAGTGTTTGTGTCTCTAGACACCATACAAAAATAAGGTCATATAAAGAAGCATACATATTTCATACAAGATGATGAAGAAGATATGTTAGGAAGAGAGGTAGAAGGAAAAAATCAACAAGCTAGAGAGAAATTGATGAACAACAGGATTATACCAATGTAAAAATTGAGGATCTAAGGAACCATGGTTTAGGAAAAGACTCCCACACACTAGGTGTAACTTGGTAGGAAAGTGTTACAATTTTATCATTAATGTGATATACAACTTAGTTTCCACATAGATGGTATAGAAAGGGTAGAAACAGACATGCACTGCATGCCACATAGATCATTATGGTTGTAGAAGGTACAACTCATAGAGAGAATAATTCTAAATTGTATTCTAGATTAAGGTTATGTATATGAGGTAAAATATAACATGATATTAATGGATACATGCGACGTGCTATTGATAATATCATGGAAGTATGAATGATAGATAATATATCATCGATAGAAGAATATCCTCACCATCATGAAGGAAGGTAACTTATAATGAAGGTAGAGGTAGAATGTCTATAATAGGGAAAGGTGATTTTTTAAGGATTTGGAAGACTTATAGGATTTGTATGTACTAGTATTCAAGTTTGCATGGATGTAAAGTTTTGATGCAACCTTGAGGATCCTAAAATCATCATGTTACTCAATAAGTGTGTATATGTGATTGGTGTGATAATATAAGATGTGTTACCATTGATGCACATATCCGATTATATAAATCTTATGTTGGGTTAAAATTTTCTAAATTAGGAACCACATAGAAGGAATATTAACATGCCCATAGAGATAAACCAACATGAGGAAGAGTTTGTTGAATGAGGTTAGATACATGAAATCATGGGTCCTTTTATAGTTCTAATAGATCCATAGTGAATGAGGATGACAAGTGGACAATATACAAGACCCCTCACATGATCAATACTATTGTATTCAAGTATAGGTTTTTGCTACTACACATGGGTGAGAAAGGAAAGAAAAGGAAGAGAATAAATAAAGGCAATGGAGAAAAGAAAGATATCAATGAAAGATCGAAAGAAAAAGTGCTAGAGGAAAAGGAAGAATTATTTACTAATAAATTTATGAATAACCGAAGTTCAAATCTATCTAAAGAGAAAAAATGATCTATATTTATACAACTCTCAAAATGTATATATTTTACATTATTATGTACGGAGGAACCAGATGATGCATAAGATTTTTATTTTCAGATTGAAGAGAACTAATAGACATAGAAGAGCATTTTAATTAGGGAGTAGAGGATGATACATAGGTGGAGAGGGTTACTAGGAAGAGGAATCCAACATTATGAAAGAGAGGAGGAGGGAGTAGATATAAAAGTAGAGAGAGGTAGACGGGGCCTTTGATTTTGATTTGAGAAGAAAGATCTTTAAGAGATGCCATGATTTATCATAAGATCATAGTCCTAAAATAATTAAGGATTAATATTATTCATTTCAATAATCTTTTCGGTAACAATATTTAGAGGTAGTATAATAGTGAGAAAAATTAAGAAAAGAAGGGAGAGTATATAACAACATTAATATCTGTAGTATTGAATGATTATAGAAGAGTGCATTATAAAGAAAAAAATCAAAAGGAATTAATTTTTGATAATAAATTTAAAGATTTAGAGACCTTTAACACAAGAGATGCCAAGAGGAAATGAATACCTAGACCAAACATCATCGCCTATGTTGCTTAATAAATATATGACATAAGAAGAAGATGAAGAAAATAGAGACTCATACAATTATTTATATAAAATGAGATTGAAGAGAGACCTATCAGGAACTTAAAAGGAATGTTAGAACAAAATTATTTTGACATAGACTTAAAAAAAGAGAAGGTAAAACAAAGTAAAATGGATAAGGAGATATTATGAGAGTACATGTTAGCTTCTACATGGGTAAAAGAATAGTCACACAAACATCCAACTAAATTATAGAACAAACACTCCACATTTATAAATAAATATAACTAAATTTTCATAATTTAGGAAAGACACTAAAGATAGATAGGATTTTTTTGGCTTCATTGTCTAGTTAAAAATGATGGGAATAATTAATTGCTACGTAAAAAATTTGATTTTGTAGAAAAATCAAGAGGCTATACCTTTAAATAGAGTGTCACATTAAAATTGAAACAATTCGTTAGAACCAAATAAAATAATAGAACCCCTCAGTGAAACTCTTTGGTTTTGTAGGAAAAGTAAAAGATGTTACCTTAAAATAGTAAGTTAAAGTCAAGAACAAATTGTTGGAATTAGTTGTCATTGATGTCAACACTTGAGGAGACTATTGTGTTGTCAACACATGGGGAGATTGTTGTGTTGTCAACACAGGGGAAGGTTGTTTTTTGACATTGGTTATCATTGATGCTTGTGGCTACACTCAGTTTGGGATGTTATTGGTACTTTCTATTGTGGTGCTTTCAGTTATATTTGTTGATACTCTATGTTGATTGGTTGGTATTAGTTGTAAGTCATGTGTTTGAGGTTGCTAATGTTCATGGTTGGTTATCATGCATTAATTGATATCAAGTAAATTAGTATTTAGTATGGTTGTTGTCAGAAGAGATAATATCATGATGATATATTAATATGAGGATTAAAAGTAATGTTGATGGTTGAGAGATGATGCTAATGGTTTCTAGTATGTTGTATACTCTCTCTTGATGTTCTTGTGGAAGTATGTGTTGCTGAAATGAAGTTTTGGTCTTTGAATGGTGAAAGCTTTTTTGTTAGGAAGTTGCATGGAAGATTGTTTGGGAGAATTCTCTACATTCCTCTACTATTGAATATATGGTCTCGTGGTTTTGAATTCACTGTTTGTGATTTGAGGATGTTGAACTCCTATCTTTTCAGGTCACCTGTGTTGCTAAGGAGGTTTCTACAATTTGCAATATTTTGGCAATTTTTTTGGTTGTCTGGATTGTTCCAAAAAATCTCTCCATTAATGTTTCCACTCTTGTGGCTTAGTGGATGTGCTCTTAGTGTTTGTGTAGTATCTCTAGTCAGTTTTCATGTAATGAAGTAGTCCGCAAGTTGGTTTATTAATGTTCTATCTTAGGGTTATGTTTTATGTGTTTTTGGGATGGGGTATTCTTGTTATAGCTAGTTTGTGGCATGAAAATGTAAAATTAAGTTCTTGAAGTGTTGTTGGATGTTCATGGTCAACTGGAAATCATTTCAAAGTTAACTTCAATGGCGATTCATGTGCTTGTATGTGTCATTCTGATGGTATATGCATGCTGAATTGCAATCTGAATACCTTCCGCTACTCCCTTGAAGATTGCACCTATTTTGCTGAAGTTGTCCAACACGAGGCAAGGAAAAATCTGGTTGAAGTCCGCTGAAGTCAAGCTCCACACATCTTGCATTTAGACTAGAATTCAGGCTTTCTAATCCCTGCAGCCATTCAATTCAGTACATTTCTGGTTAGTTTTAGGAAAATTCATACCTCAACGCTAAATCATTCACAGAAAAATTCCCTTCTAGTCGTTAACCTGCTGTCAACTGCAAACATCCTGAACAATTGTGTAAGTCCCCTCGTGTGAACAAAAAATCACAATGAACCTACTGAGGGTTTTCCATAGCATTTCGGAACCTTGGAGTTGAACATACGAACTTTCTGGAAATCTTAGCGTATGAAATTCTTTGATCAAGAGAGAATGGAGTAGCCTCTGGATTACTTTGTTCTACTGATTGGTACGGTCACAACAATCACATCAATGGTACCAAATTGAAATTCATACCAGGACTCGTTAGTTTTTGTAGGTTCTCCAAAAGTTATTTCCTCAACAACTCACACAGGTCAAAATCTACACCTTTCTTCACCATTTCATATGCAGTATTAATTGTAGTAGTAGAAAGAAAGCTTTCTATGTTTGTGAAGAAAATATTATAACCAATCATTATTGAAATGTACTTCAAAGTTGAGTCCTTAATATCCTTAACTATCAAGGCATGTTTATCAATTTTTTTACGAGTTAAATTCATCGCAACTTAATTTTTCACAAATTTAAGAGTCAAAACTGGTCTAGTTGAAATAGACCTTTCACAACCCTGATAGATTCTTTGGTTATCATGTATGGTCGGTCCAAACAAATGAATCTATCATGAATTCTACTCAATACATATCTAATCCATTCATCCACATAGCAAAAGATAGGAAAATTATTCCAAACATCTAGCTTCTTCTTCATTAAACTTTCAAACTCAAGTTTCGACTCAAATTCATCCTCAATAAGCTCATTTACCCACACATCTTCCAACTTAGAATGATTGTATTCTTCTATTTTTGTATGAGTATTTATTCAGACAGCTTTAGTATGCAAAACATTGAAAGGAATATGCGAGAACACACCATCCAAATATGTCGCTATGGATTTATTAGGATGCTTTTTGAACTTGGGTGAAGGTTGTTCCACAACATTAACTACTTGAGGGATAGGCATATTGAAATACTTCTGAAACTAGGGTAAAGTGAGAAACTATAAATACCTTTTGAGATTATTGTTGATTAGGATTTCAAACACCAATTTGGAATTGCTTTAGTTCACCTCTCCACTACTCTTCAATCTTCCAATAGTTAATTTCAAATAAAATTTATATATGTGAAAACAATTATAAAAACCTTTTGAATGGAATTAAATGCATTGATTCAAAGTGAGGTCAAAAGTTGTTAAACCTTAATAGTGATGACACACTCACCTTCAAATACTTCACAAATCTTTGAAATAAAATATTTTTTACTGATGACTTTACCAATAGGTCAAGCATGTCAACCTACATCTTTCTCATCATGTTGAAGACATCGACATCGTATCTTTGGCAGGGGCTTAAAGAGATTCAGTTAAAACTCCCCCTAAGCCAAAGCTCTTCATTTAGTTTCTTGAGGAAACATCTGCACCAGAAGCTAGCATAGACTCTTTCTTCACTTTACTTCCTTCTTTCTTTATTTAGATTTACCCATTTCCTTCTTCATCTCCATCGAATCCACATTCTCTATCGGATTAGCCTTCTTTGGTGAAACAAAAGGTTTCATATTCTTCCTTTTGCAGAACTTAGCAATGTTTCCTAATTTATTTGATTTGTAACAAGTGACAACTTTTTGAACAAGCTCACTTCTTTCCTTTTTGGATCTACATTCATTATCCTCATGCCTAAATCCATTGCATGTATAATAGTAGACATTGAAAGATTGACACCTCATGCCTTTATTATAGCCATTCGTCATCTGATGTTTGTATTCACTAGCTCTATGACCAAATCTATTCAATGTATAACACTGACTGATAAATGATTGAACATTCTGATTTATTTTGCTTCTACATTCTATAGCCTTATATCCAAACTTATTATAGGAATAACAATAACCATTAAAATGGGCACCTTTGTACATTTGGTTTTCTGATCGGTGGTCTTTTGAAAATTTCTTCTAGTTTTGGACCTTCTTGAAGTTTCTCTACTTGTAATTCTTCTTTTTAGTATTGTTTGGAGTCTAATCTATCTTTGAACTTTCACCTTTCTCAAACCCTAATCCTTCCTTTTCCTTAGAACCCTTTTGATTTGTAATCATCTCATCAAGTACTGTAGTACTCTTCTTGAATCTTTTCTTTCTCCAAAATTGATCTTAAAGTTACAACCTCTTGTTCAAGCTCTAAAACATTCTTCAAATTTATCTTTATTTCAAAATTCAAGCAGTATTCAACTCTTTTAAATTCTTCAACTTGCAATTGTATAATTTTGATAGCCTCATTTGATTGCATGAGCTCCTTGATTGTGTTTATGGCTTTCTTGATTTTCTCTCTTAGCTTCTTAATACACTCATCTACATCACTAAGATCCGTTTTTAGATCTTTTTTCTCAGCTTCTGCTTTATCAAAATTAGGAGGAGTTGATTTGAGTTCTGCTTCCATATCAACTACATAATCTTCAGTAAACCCATTAAGGATAATCTCTTCTAGAGGAATAGGATACTTATGTTAAAAGGCGCAAGACAACTGAGAGGGGGGGTGAATTAGTTGTCACCAAATTCAATAACAAAACTTCAAACATGTTGGCATTTTAATTTGCACCTCTGGAATCTGGATTAGAAATGGACAGTAATGCACAATAAAACTGCTCTTCGAATTAGGAGGGGAAGCTCCCTCTGTGCTGATAGTGTTCAAGAAAGTAAACTAAAACTAAGTTGCCTATCTTTTTGATCAGCTAAGAGCACAAGGTTTATAAAACTCAAGCGTCGTAGCTAAGATTTTTTGATTAAGGAATTTCAACTACAACTAACCTACGCTAATGACGTTTCTATTTTCTCAAGTAAACGCAAAGCAAGAGAAATAGAAATAAACAAATTTTGATTCTCCGACAAAGTGCTTAAATAAACTCTTTCTCAATATGCATCTACTTACTTTCAATGCAAGCTGAAATTGAGATCACATAAGCATAACACAATAAACGGAAACTTGAGACATTATATGAAGGCAAAAGAGGCTCAAGACTTTATTTCTCAAATTTCTAGAACAAAGATTACACTAAACAAGAACTTGCAGCTAAAAGAGACTTGCAAACTTGTTCTTACACAAAGTTAACAACAACTACAAGACAACATCTTGAAGGAAATATAAGCTCAACAATTTGTTATCACTAGTACAGTTGAAAATAAACATGAGAAAGACTACTCTTATTTATAGACAAGATGAGGAGTAGGGAACCCTAAAATCTCCTTGCTTTTACAACTAGGGCTTGCTCAACAAGCAAGATTTATTTCTAAAACTAAAAGAAAACATCTATCCACCTAAGAAAGTAGGAAAAACAAGAAGTGCCAACTATTACATTTTATCACATCCTCCAAAAAGTTGGAAACTGTGTCTCTGTTAGGTGCATCAATACTATCAATAGAAAACTTTTTCTTTTCTAGGATATCCTCTCCATCTGCAATCGATCTCAGGAAATCTTCGACCTCATTAGCTGCTTTCTTGAACCTTGCTAACATCAAGGAAATCTAATTCATGCCTCCATAACTGCTATGGACAACACTCTGAAATTGGGCTTGCACTTCATCAAGTTTGACATAGGAACCATCATCATGATTGTATCTCTCGAGTCACTCAATTGTAATGCTTGATGCAAGCAATTAAAAATTCCAAACTCTGCACTAAAATAGGAATGGATGCTGTTGTGAGTAGTCCGGAGTGACCAAGGTGCTTGACTGTGATGTTACCTGCATTTTGTAATGCTTGCAAGTTGAATACTGGTTTGATGTGGTGCAAGTCAGTCTCAACTATTTTGATGAAGTCGTTATAGAGAGATGATTTGGTCTTGCACTTGAGGGGAGTGTACTCCATACTAAAAAACTTGAAGATTGTCTGTAAACTTGCCTATATTCAGACAAATTTTGCACACTTTCTAAATTTAGAATGCTGGTTTTTCTTCTTCAAATGGAAAAAAATTTCAAAAAAAATCTTAGATATGGGTTTTGTCTAGAATTTAGTTACAAGAAGACCCAAATCATCCGTTTTTGAAAATTTTAAGTGTAGACTGAAAAAGCGACAAACCCTAATTTCTTCAATTTTTCACCAAAAAAGTTGACATTTGGGTTTTGTTTAGAAAGACATTTGAGATTAACCCAGTTGATCATATTTGAAAAATACTGAGGGGTGATTGAAAAAGTAGCAAACCCTAGAATTGAATTTTTTCTTGAAAAAAGTTGTGATTTGGGTTTTGTTCAGAAGAATGTTTTAAGAGGACCGAGATGATCAAAACACGAAAACTTTGATGATTTCTCTGACATGCAAGGACAAAGAAGCTGCTGCAACTTGAAATATTTCTTCAAAATTTCTTCAGAATGATGAGCTAAGAAGACCTAGATCACTGAAAATTGAAAATGTTGACCTTCTTCTTCAAAAATTTGATGTTTTGAATGAAAAAAAATGGAAAAAACAAGGTCTTATGTTGTTGGTTTGAAAATTTATGATTTTTTTTTTTTTAATCAGTATGTTGAAGTCTTGAATCTTGAAAAGAAAAACTCTTAATTTGCTTCTCCTATTCAACTTGGATGCCACCTGCAAAGAATGATGAAAATTGAATGGCAAAGGTGTCTTTAAATAGGCTTTAGGCTTGAGAAAACCCTGCTTTCTTTTGCTTTAATCCTCCAAACCCTAAAACCTGCTTGTGCATTAAACATGGATGCTTTATCTTCATCTTGAAATTTTAAAAATTGTGGAAAGTTGGCTAAGGCATGGCATTCTAGGTGCCCTTCTTGGCTAGAGGCGCCAACTTTCTCCAGACTTAGTCATTTTTTAAGGTTTTCAACTTTTTCTCAGCTTTGAAACCCTAGTTAAAATTTGATTTCTGGCTTCCAGATTGATCCAACGGATGACCTGAATGATTCATCATGGTGTTTGATTGAATCTTACAAGATCATTCTGGAGGCACCTTTGGCTAAAAACTTCATTTGATGCTTCAAAATCATGGGTGCCTTTCTCCCTCAGGGGCACCCAACTCCCTCAATGTTAGTCATTTTTTCAGTTTTTCATTTTCTCCATGTTTCCCTTTGATCTTCTGATGAATTCTTGATTCTAGGAGATAGATATATTCGATCGACTGACCGTCAGATTCAATGGATAGCTTGATTGATTCTGAAGGGGGTCTCCTGGGAGTGATTTTATCTAAAAGTTGAATCTGAGGGCTCAAAAGTTTGGGCGCCCCTAGCTAGTTGGGGCTCCCATCTTCACTAGAGATAGAATTTTTACTGAGTTTTTAGCCCTTGTTTTCAACTCCTATGATTTTACTATTGTTTTTCCCTCTGTTCTGCCTTCAACATCTGATGACTGTCAACTCTGATTGATGTGCTAGTGATCTCATTGGAAAGCTTGATCAATTTTGAGGAAGTCGTGTTGGAGGCATCATCTGTAAATTCATCCATTTAGGCCCTTAAAAACTTGGGAGCCTTCTTCCTTCTAGGGTGCCCAAATTCTCCATACTTAGCCATTTTTGCTAAATTTTGACTCTTCAAACTTGAACCTTCATGTCACATCACCCGTTCTATCTGGATTTTCCAATGATTGACAAGTCTGACGATCTGACAAAGACATCCATTGTGAAGCTGACTAAATTCTGAAGTGATTGAGCTCATTTGCAAACCCTAATTGCACAATTTAACCCCTCAAAAAGATAGGCACCCCCTTGGCACCTACAAAGCCCAAAGTTCCTAGACTTAGAATTTTTTTGAAGTTTTTCATGGTTTTCCTTTTGTCTTCTGGTTGAAACCTCTCCGTTTGATCTTGAATTCTAGGTGATTGATTGGTCCAATGATGGCATTATTGTACTCACTACGGGGCTAGGAAGAATCTGAACAACTTTTCCTTGAAGCACGAACCCTGATTTCACCATCTGATGCCGTAAAAAGTTGGGTGCCTATTTCGTTCTTCATGCATGTTCATCATCTCATCTTCTGTTTAGTGCTTGAATGTTGAATCTAATGTTTGGAAGCTGACTGGCCTCCATTGATGACTTTGGAGCTCCCAAAATGCTTTCTGAAATTGAAAAAACAAAATAGACCTACTAGGGCAAAACTGATCATTTTGTGATTCTTACTGCACTAGCCTGATGAGGAAGTATTTTGAGCCAATCAAAATTAGTTTGAACCTTAGAAGCCACACTTTCTATTTTTAGAAAATTTTGCTAGTATCCATTTCGAAAGAAGCCCAAAAAGCCCAGAAAACGTTACTATTTTTGGAAAGTTTCTAAAACTAGCAATTTTCCCAAAAAGTAGGGATGAGAAACTAAAATTTGGGTTTTGTAGAATTGGTCGCTTTAAGCAGAACCAAATCATCATATTTTGAAAATTTTGAGTTTTTACCCCTCATGCAAGACATACACACCCAAATTTTGACCTTTATTTACTATTTTTATAAGACTTTTACTCATTTCTACAAAATGCATAAGTTTGGAAAAAAATTTAATTTGGGGTACAAGAGAACACTTATCAACTTCACAACCACACTATTCTATTATTAAGTATGAACATGAAATACAGATAACAGAAAGCAAAATCAACACCATGAACACCAAATTTTATGTGGAAAACAAAACAAAACAAAACTGGATACATAGCCAAAATGAACTGATGAGAGTGCACCTAACAAGTGTTGAAACAATTCCAATGATGCTCAATAGACTGAATTAACACACCTCATCATTTTCACACTTCTTCACATTCGCATCAATGCCATTTTCTGCTCTCTTCCTTGCTTCAATCTTCAAAACTATTCGACATATATATTTGACCCATCCACAAGTATCAATTAGGTCGACCTAATTAGATGCAACTCTTACTCATCAAAAATACCAACTGTCGGCTTCAAGCTTTCACAAAATATTTACAAAGGAAATTAAAATGCTCAACACGCTACATCATGTCAACATGGACCTAAGATAGGTCACACATATATCTGTAAGACAAAATTAACATCATCTATTCATTAGGTCGACCAAAGATAGACGTAATAGCAGAAAGCAATAACAGAATTATGTCGATACACCATATGAGCACCTGAGCATGAGAGATGTCAATCATACATGCTTTCAATATCCATAAACTATTTCCCAAAACCGCAAGCAACAACAGTCAACCATAGAGGATTGTGGACCCAAAATACCAGAGGATGTAAACTGTATATCGATTCAGATACTGGACCAAAATACTAGATCAAACAATAACTTAGTCTTGCAGTTAGCAACCCATATAACATGGTGATATAAATGACAACACAAAACTGTATAGTTAGCCATTCTTCTTTATTCTTCCAACAATCTCCCCCTTTGCCATTGATGGCAACATGTGCCACAATATTCTCTCCCCCCTATCACCAGTATTCTTCATATGACTCTCTCCCCCTTTGACATAAATGGAAAAGGGCGACCCAAAAAAAAAGTAGGATGTAAACGTATGTACATGGTAATATTGTATATACACAAAAATTCCAACTCCCCTTTCCAAACATTCAAGTGAAAATGACACTTTTTACATGAAAATTTTTATTGTACCTATCTCTTATGATCGGAAGAATCCTTTTCCAAGCAAGCACAACTGAATTCATCCTTGTACTCATACCATCCAATAAGGACAACTATGTAAAAGAGGATTTTTGTTTTGAAGATAGACATTGTCATTCACAATCTTCTATGTTAGAGAGTATTCCAGAGAGATGATTGAAACGAACCTCAACAATTTCTTTAATCAGCAAGAAGGTTCTGACCAAGTCTTCTCTTTGCCTCTGAGCAATCTGCAATTCCACTTGTAATTCACCAACTCTTATTCTCTATTTTCCATTCTTGTCGTTGAAGAAATCAAAACTCTTTCCAATACAATTCATCCCAGATTCAATGGCTTCAATTTTGCTTCTAAAATTGTCTACAACTACTGGTCACCAGAGATAATACTTGTAGATGTCAGATGCTTCTTTGATGCATTCTCTTGTCTGATTAATGAATTTTGATAACATTTGTTTGGATTTTATAAATATTTCAATTGTAGCTTCAAATTTATGACTTGTGGCTCCTTCCAACAATGTTCTTTCTTCAATAACCTCTACTAGATCATCCGATAAAGATTCAGATACATTTAAAACTGAAATATCCTTATTGAGCAAGTGATCAACCAATACATTATGAATATTAATTATTTCAATCGGAGAACATGCACTCCATATTTCACCAACCTTCTTCATACCATCTTTATTTAACATCATCTGTATATCTTCTGGATCAAAAGAGTCAAATGTAGGCATAAATTCTTCTTCATTCTTTTCTTCTTATAAGATAGTAATAACATATTTTGTGATAGTTTTTCTCCTTTTAGATTCCGGAGAGGATTCACCAATGGAAACTTACAATTCTTTCTTTCTGGAGGAGGAGCCCACTTCAAACTCACTTAGCACAGACATATCGAAGCACAAATTCACCTTTAGGGATGTGAAATAGGTTCTGAAAACACTTAAATTTTCCTCGATCAATTCCAAATACCTATAGACTTGTTTTCTGTTAGGAATACCGGATTCCCACTCAACATTTTCTCTTTTTGGTAGAGAGCTCAGAAAGTAAAATATCAAACATATGAGCAAAGACCTAAACCGAAAAGGATAGCCCTCGACCAAGGACATTCTGACATTCTCAATTAGGTTTTCTAGCAATAGGCTACACAAATCAAACAACTTGTTTTCTTTATCCATCATGTGTGCAAGATATACAGCAATATCTGAAGTCGAACCTTCACGATTTCTGAGATAGATTTTATAAGAAATGTCGTACGCAACATAACTTACAGTAGAATCCCCAATAGTATTTATAAATAAAGCTCAAGGGTCTTTTTCAATACCAGTAAGTTCCTCCACATCTCTGTATTTCATGGTTTTCTTCCCAAGGAGGTCCCCAAAACTGCATAAACCAGTAATTGCTTTGATTGCCTCCTTCGTGATTAGGTAGGGTTTGTCCAACATAATGTTGTCGTTCTTGAATTGACTTAACAAGAACAAGATAGATTCTTTATCTATAAACAAGGGAAATTCTCCCCATAAATCCATACCTAGGGTTTTTATGTACTGCACCTCATTTGTCTTCAGCCCTAGTTCCATTTCCTTCATCTTCCTATGATCAAATTCTTCCAATAAGTCTCCTAGAATGTGGTACCAAAAGTTTGACACTTTTGTTTTGTCATTGGGATTTGTAAGATCAAAATCTGATCATTGTGTGTATTACAAAGCTGAAAGTGATTGAGTTCTTATTATTGCTCTCTATGTTGATGATATGTTGTTCATAGGCAATAGTAAGTTAATGATTTTTGATCTTAAGTCTCATTTGTCTGCAAAGTTTGAAATGAAAGATCTTGGTGCAGCTAGGTATATTGGAATGGAAATAACTAGGGATAAGAATAGTAGAAAACTTTGGCTCAGTCAGAGTAAGTATATTAAGACTATTCTAGAGAGATTTTGTATGACTAATTGCAAGCAGCTAGTTCCAGTTTTGCAGGGAACGAAGCTACTTGTTGAAGACTATCCAAAATCTCCTATTGAGATGGAGGACATGACCAGTGTGCCTTATGCTAGTGCGGTTGGCAGTCTAATGTATGCAATGGTCTGTATAAGGCCAAACATTGCCCAAGCAGTGGGAGTACTTAGTCGGTTTATGGATAACCCTGGAAGGACACATTGGGTTGCTGTGAAGACAGTGTTTAGATATCTGAAGGGAACTTTAGAATATGCATTGTGTTACCATGGAAACTTGGTTGAATCACAGAGGACTCTCTGCATTCGAAGCTATGTGGATTCTGATTGGGCAGGGGACATTGATAGTAAGATCCACCAGTGGATACATTTTCATGATGAATGGTGGTGCAGTGAGTTGGATGAGTAAGCGACAGACTATAGTTTCTTAGTCGACTATAGAGGAAGAATACATGGCAGCAACACACACCTATAAAGAAGCAATCTGGTTAAAACGTTTGTGTTCTAACATTGGGTTTGATACAGGGAAAATAACAATTTACTGTGAAAGTTAGAGTGCTATTTGTTTGGCAAAGAATCCTACTTTTCATGCTAGGATGAAACATATAGATGTACAATATTATTTTGTACGAGATATGGTGGAGGATGGGAAGGTCTCTTTAGAAAAAGTGGATACTCTGGAGAATGTTGCAAATGCATTGACAAAGCCAGTGGGAGATTGTTCGAAAACGTGCCTCAATCTTACTGGTATGTAAACTCCTATAAGAGTAAAGTTGGTGTGACATTCTTACTGTTTGGCCAACTAGCAGTTGTGTAACCTTGTGGAATGCTCATGTCGTCGAGACATTGCTGCTGTCTTGCCGATTGGTGTTATTGCTATGAGTTTCCCATCTCCTTCCACCCGAGTAGATCTCTTGCTGACTGTTTGGTGTGAAATGGTTATCGGGGAGAGACTTGATCGTTCAAAATGACTCATTCCGACAAGATATGTCTCACCGACATCATTACACTAAGAATCATTGGGGAGAGGCATGGAGCCTTGGTAAGAACTCTTGGTGATGGATGTAAGTCTTGCCAATGGGTATGAACATCAGTATGACCTCCTAGAAATAGCATTTCTCTCGCCGATGGTATATTGTTTCGGTGTGACCTCTTGGCGAAAGTGGTAGTCTCTCTGACTATTCTGTGTTTGGTATGATGTCTTACCGATAGCGGTAGTCTTGCTGATAGTGCTACATGTGTTTATTGTTGGTATGAAGTCTTATCGATATGGCTTGTCTCACCGAAAGCTTTGCTAGGTGAATATCGGTATGACATAAAGATCTATGAGACTCTTGGGAATAGGAGAACTCTTGTTGATAGAGCTCACAAGATGTATTTGTGTTCGGTATGACCTCTCGCTGATAGCGATGGTCTGGGCCATGCTTCTACAATGGATATCGGTATGATGACTTAGCAACAAGGGTGAGTCTGAGCGACAAATTTTGAACTCAGTGTAACCTCTTGGCGAAGGTGATGACTCTGGCCAATATCGACAGTTGGGCTTTGTCACATCGGGGAGACACGGTTAGTGTCTCACTGACATGCAAATACTGTTTGAACATTTTTTGACCATTTGGAAGACTGTCTTATGTGGTGTGTCTTCGACCAATCAGAGAAGTAGAATTGGAACCGCTAGTAGTTGGATTGTTGTGACCGTTTCTGTGAGGAAGATCAACAAACCATGAGCGAGATGGATATACTCAGGAATTGAAGATGATGATTGGTTCTGAAAAAAATAGTGGTGTGAACGGGTCAATGCGTGATCAGTGTGAATTCAATTGAGAGTGTCTTGTAAATGAGATGTTCTGTACAAGGTTGATTTTGAATCTGCTACTATAAATTGACGTCAGAGAGATAAGTCTAATCTCTGTATGTAATTTCATTACTATAATATAAAGAGGCTTTTCTTGGTGTCGTGGGTTTTTCTCCCGTAAGGGTTTTCACACGTAAATCTAGTGTTCATCTGTGTATGTTCATTTTTCTATTTCTGTTATTTCTTTCAAGTGTATCTTAATTGGAGAGTTAGTTCCACACCTTAGCTTTCCTTTCAAGTGGTATCCGAGCCTGGCTAGTTGTGTTATCCTTGTGGGTACGTTGGGTTTTTTGTGTCAATTTTGTTTCAGTGGGAGTCTTGTAGAAGTTTGGTAATTTGAATTATAGGTTAAGATGGCAAGCACGTCAGGAAAGGTTGAAATTGAGAAATTCAATGGTAGCAATTTTGAGTTGTAGAAACTCAAAATGGAGGATCTATTGGTTGATCGTGATCTATGGCTTGTTGTGTCTGGAACGAAGCCTACAAGCATGAAGCAATAGGATTGGGACCTTGTAGATAGAAAAACAAAGGGGCTGATAAGGCTCTGTTTAGCAGACTCTGTTCTTCTAAATCTTCCTTGTGGAAAAGACTGCATCTTCCTTGTGAAAAAGATTGGAAGCTATTTATCAGGGCAAGTCCTTGGTGAGTAAATTGTTCTTGAGGAAGAAGTTGTACACTTTGAGAATGCAGGAAGAAGGATATGTTGCTGATCATTTAAACACTTTGAACATACTAATTGCTCAGTTAGCATCTGTGGGTGTGAAGATTGATGAAGAAGATCATTGTATGTTGTTATTATTTTCTTTTCCAGATTCTTGGGATCACTTGGTGATGGCTATTGGGAGTACGACATCCACTTTTAAGATGGAAGATGTTGTTGCTTCTTTGTTATTAGAAGAAATGAGAAGGAAATCTTCTGAGATGGTGAAGGAGGATCTTGCTGTTAGAGGCAGATCGAAAGAAAAAGGAAAGAAGAAGGACAAGAAGTCCAAATCCAAATAAGAAGGGAGATCAAAGTCTCCTGGAAAGAAGTCCAAGGTCAAGTGCTGGAATTGTGGGAAACCTGGTCATGTCCAAAAGGATTGCAAAGAGGAGAAAAAGAAGAAGAAAAATTCTTCTGACAATGATTCTTCTCAGAGTGATGCAGACGCCTCCATTGTAGCCTTGGCTACATAGGGATTAGATGATGTTTGGCTGATTGATTCTGTAGCATCTTTCCACATGACATCTCATAGAGACTGGTTCATGAAGTATGAAAATTACGATGGTGGAAAGGTGTATTTGGCAAGTGATTCATCTTTGGAAATAGTTGGCTGTAGAAGAGTCAGGATTCAATTCCCTGATGGAAGAGTGAAGTGAATCAATGATGTAATACATATACCAGGTCTGGCTCAAAATTTACTTTCTATAAGTAAGCTGAATGATATTGGAGTGCAAGTCATGTTCTATGGAAATGGCTACAAGATGACTAGAGGCTCTATGGTGTTAGCAAGGGGTGCTCGTATTGGTATCTTGTATAAGTTGGATGCACATGTTGTGCAATGCAATAGTGTCTTTGCACAGTCACAAAAAACTACTCATGGGGAAAAAGAGAAAAAAGTTCCTAATAGTGTAAACTCTATGGAAGTTAAACTTCCAGCAAAAAAGAATATGCTCTGTCATCATAGGCTAGGCCACATTGGAGAGAAAGGTTTAAAAACTTTGTAGAAGAAAAACCTAGTTCAGGGGTTTGATGATTGTAACCTCGAATTCAAATTTTGTGAACATTGTATATATGGTAAACAACACCATGTTTCTTTTTATTTCAGTCCTCACAAATCTTCTGGTTTGCTTGATGATATACATTTTGATGTTTTTGGTCCAGTGAATGTTCCTTCTTTGTCTAAGTCAAGGTACTATGTATTGTTCATTGATGATTATTCCAGAAGAGAATTTGTTTATTTTTTGAAAAGTAAATCGGAAGTGTTAAGTCAGTTTAAGGAATTTAAGAACCTTGTAGAAAATCAGACTAGAAGGAAAATAAAATGTTTAAGGACTGACAATGGTGGTGAGTTTTGTTCTGATGATTTTGAGAGGTACAGTAAAGATCGTGGATTAAAAGACATAAAACTACACCTTACACTCTGCAATAAAATGGAGTTGTAGAAAGGTTCAACATGATGGTGATGGAAAAAGCATGAAGTATGCTGAGCAGTGTTGGCTTGGAGGAGAAGTTCTGGGTTGAGGCAGTTGCAACAGCATGTTACTTGATAAACTGTTCTCCAAATTCCGCTCTTGTTGAAAAAACACCTTTGGAAGCATGGTCTGGAAAGAAGCCCTCTCTAAGACACATTTGAGTCTTTGGTTGTGAGGCATATGCACATGTTACGTATGAGAAAAGATCTAAATTGGAAAACATGGTTGAAAAATGTATTTTCATTGGTTATAGTTTTGGCATAAAAGGATACAAGCTTTGGAATCCTGATACGGAGAAGGTTCTATACAACAGAAGTGTTATCTTTCATGAGTTGAAGCCTTCTACCTTGGATCTATAGTCAGAGACAAAATCAGAAAACAAAAAGGATGTAGTTGAAATTCCTCCGACACCAGATAAAGAGGAATTCAAAATTCAAAATGTACCTGAAACTGAGGAGAGCTCAAGTAGTTCTGAGAGTTTTGAAGAAGAAGAACAACCTCAGTCTCAGCAAGTGGGGAGGTCAACTCATGAAAGAAAGCAACCTGATAGGTATGGGTTTTCTTTGATAGATTATACTTGTGCCTATGCCTTAATTTCTAGCACTGATGAGCCTAGGACTGTGAAAGAGGCATTTAAAATGTTTGATTCAAACTTTTGGTTGGAAGCCATGAATGAAGAAATGGCATGATTAGAAAAGAATGATACTTGGAGTTTGGTGCCCTTGCCTAAAGGCATAAAAGTTGTTGGCTGCAAATGGGTATTTAAAAAGAAAATTGGTTCAGTTGGCAGTGTGGAAAAGTACAAGGCGAGGATGGTTGCAAAAGGGTATTCCCAGGTAGAGGGAATTGATTATGGAGAAATTTTTTCTCCTGTAGCTAAGCTGACATCTATCCGATTTCTTTTGTAAGTTGCAGCAGTGTATGACTTAGAGGTTGAATAGATGGATGTGAAGACAACATTTATTCATGGTGATCTTGAAGAAGAGATTTATATGTCCCAGCCTGAGCACTTTGTGGAGAAAGGTAAAGAAAAATTGGTTTGCAAGTTGAAGAAATCTTTGTATGGATTAAAGCAGTCTCCTAGAATGTGGTACCAAAAGTTTGACACTTTTGTTTTGTCATTGGAATTTGTAAGATCAAAATCTAATCATTGTGTGTATTACAAAGCTGAAAGTGATCGAGTTCTTATTATTGCTCTTTATGTTGATGATATGTTGTTCATACGCAATAGTAAGTTAATGATTTCTGATCTTAAGTCTCAGTTGTCTACAAAGTTTGAAATGAAAGATCTTGGTGCAGCTAGGTATATTCTGGGAATGGAAATAACCAGGGACAGGAATAGTAGAAAACTTTGACTTAGTCAGAGTAAGTATATTAAAACTATTCTTGAGATATTTTGTATGACTGATTGCAAGCAGCTAGTTGTTCTATTTTTGCAGGGAACGAAGCTATTTAGTAAAGACAGTCTTGTTGTGACCTTTTCACACATCACCCCATTCAAGATGGGGACCCCTAATTTTTGCCCATTCTGGTCTTTTTGGCTTTGGTTTCTTTCTGTCTCTTTTCTATCTTCCTTTCAAGGGATGTCTTCGCCATTGATTTTAAACGTGAATTTTGGCCAAGTCTGAAAATTAGGGTTTTTACTTTCCTGGTTAGTTCAAGGTCAAGCAAGGTGAATATGTTGAAAACAAAGACTAACGTTGCTATCAGTATGCTTCCAGCAGGCCCTCAATGAAATTTTGTCAGATTCCGGCTACTTACTATTTTTAGTAAGTGTGAAATTCGGAGCCTTTTCTTGACACTTTTGAAGTTTCAACAGTCACATTGCATTCAAAACACATCAAGCTACTCGTGTGCAAAATTTGAGCTGAAACAAACAACTTACTATTTTTAGCAGTTCAGCTTTCGGAGTAGATTTCAGAGCTTAGATGCAGAGTTTTTCAATGCATGTCTACATATTCCTTCTGGGTTATCGAAGACCTTCGCGATGGTGTAACATGCAAAATGATACAACTTTCAGAGTT
Source organism: Sequoia sempervirens (assembly GCA_007258455.2). Taxonomy (NCBI): domain Eukaryota; kingdom Viridiplantae; phylum Streptophyta; class Pinopsida; order Cupressales; family Cupressaceae; genus Sequoia; species Sequoia sempervirens. The sequence continues at coordinate 43,877 of VDFB02328561.1, forward strand.
CAACCTTCAAAGGCTATTTTTAGGGTTTGCATGTAAGGGTTTTCTTTGCATGACTGCATATTCTTTGTGGGTTTTTCGAGAGCTTTGCAGTGATGTGACATGCAAACGGAGATAATCAATTATTCAGCAACTTGCTATTTTTAGCAGATACATTCTGGCAGCTGCCTCCCAGCACTTCAAAATCACAAACTGATTGCAATGCAACAGAAATGAGGACAAACGAAGGTTGTTTGATATGAATGCAAGTTGAATTAGGGTTTCCCGTGTCAGGGCCCGACAAGAGGGGTAAAAAGCCAGAATTTTTGAAAACCGGTGTAAACCACCATGATCAGTATCTTTCAAATATTTGCTGATAAAATATGAGGGCAAACAGAACACTTACTATTTATAGTAAGTCATTTCAGAAATTGGCTAAAAATAGCAAATCAGTAGCATGCACTGATGTCAGCAGGCAGGTCACGTGGTGAGGAGCGCATCATTCGAATTTCAAATCAAATGGAGTTGTGAAGGTATCAGAAGCAGGCAGTTACTATAAATAGCAAACCACCTTCAGAAATGGGCTAAAAATAGTAGGCCAACCTGAAATAGCAGTGACAACAGGTTGATGAAGTCGTGAGGAAATAGTGTTTAAAATTTCAAAATGATCTGAGCTTCTGAAGTGTGAAAATCAAGGGACTTACTATTTATAGTAAGGCATGGAGGAACTAGCAAAGACGAAGAAAAAGTGACTAAGTCTGGAACTTCATCCTGCACCTACCTGAAAATGCGCCCATCATGGGCTTGAGGTGTTTAAAAATTTCTAAGTCAGAAGTTCATCCTTCACCCATGGCCAAAAGCACCCAGGTTGGCGAAGAAACATGAAAAATTTCTAAGGCATGGGCTTTGTCCTGCTCACTGGGTGAAATGCACCCTCCTCACGAGCCAAGCATGAAAAAAAAATCTAAGTATAAAACCTCGTCCTCCTCCTAGGCTCAAATGCACCCATGCAACAAGAAAGTCAAGGAAAGTCAAAGATGTTAATCCTCCTGCCTATCCAAAATGTGACCACCTTGAGAGTTTGCATGCTAGAAATTTTTCTAAGTGTTAAGTTTCATCCTCCTCCTATGCCAAAATGTGCCCATGCAACAAGTGGGGTCAAAGTTCATAAAGGAAGTCAAAGAAACTCATCCTCCTCTCATGCCAAAATGCGCCCAAGGGAAAGTTGGTGAAAGATATTTGAAATTTTTTCTAAGTATGAGCTTCGTCCACCTCACATGCTAAAATGCGCCCACCTCTCAAGAAGGTCAAAGAAGTCAACAATTTTCATCCTTCATGAGGTGCAAAATGCGCCAAATCATGGCATGTGAGGACAAAAAGCTAAGGCGTTGAAAAAGATTCCTCCCTCCTCAACAAGTTGAATGCGCCATGCAAGTTAGGAAGAGGACAAAATGTTGACTTCCACCTCTACCCTTTAAATGCGCCCATGCAAAGTTGGTGGATGAGAGAATATTTTAAGGCAAGCATTGAAGTTAATCCTTCACCATGTGTGAAATGCGCCAAAGTAAGGTGAAAGGTGGCAATGATAAAATATGGGTGGCGTTGGAATTAAAATGTCCCTCATGACATCAAAAATGTGCCCAAGTGCATGAAGTGTGAAATGAAATTACTAAGGCATTGGAAGTGATGAACAATGATGCTAGGCACTGAGAATGCTCTCCATGGTACATGAAGTGCACCTAAGATGTAAAAGGGAAGCAAGGTGATGGAAATTTAAATGGAGAATATCGTGATGTGATAAAAAAAATATCCTAGGCATTGGCATTTTTAAATGAAAATGTCCTCTTGAAGTGAGAAATGTGCCCAAGGGGAGATGGATAATATGCCAGGCGTTGAAATTGAAAAATATTTTCTTCATGACATACAAGTGTGCTCGGGGCGTTTGATAGAAAATCCTCTAAGTGAAGTTGATGATTTTTCTCACCAAGGCAAAAAGGGTAAAGTTGAATAAAATTTTCTAAGGCAAAATTTTCAAAAGTGCTGAGTGATTCAAAAATTTTCTAAGGCAAAGAAATTTTCCTTAAGAGAAATGCCCCCAAGTTGAAATAGTGATGAAATTTCCTAGAGCACAGGTAGGATTGCCAGTGAAGGATTCCGATGATGCCAGCTGCATAGGGTCAACAAAAATATTTCCAAGTCAGAGCAACAAGAAATGTTCATAGATGTGAAGAACGGGATTAAATTTGTTTAAAAAATTATTTTTCCAAGGTTCAAAATTCAAGAAAATTAAATGAACCTGTTCATTGTGTACCCATGAATTTGACACATTCTGAAGAAAATTTTCTTTTGGGTACTAGACGTTTGCGATGAGGAATGGATTTCGAAGTCTTCCACAGTTCGTTGGGTTCTTCAGCATGAAGAATTTGATCGATGCTCAAATTATGAATTTTCCTAAGGGAAATTTTAAAAAAAAAATTCGTAGGCAAGGAATAAAAATGCTTGTCAAGATAAAGTGCCTTGGTGGACGAGTTTGAGGTTGGGTGCCTAGGCAATTTTTTTTATCAAATTCCTGATGAAAGGATCTTTCTCGGGTCTGATTGGAGTGAAGTGTGCCAGGCAGAATGCAAGATGGGTTGGAAATTTGGCTAAGGCATGAAGAATTTGAACATAAATTTGGCTAGTGAAAACGATGAACCCTTGGAGATCAAAATATGAAAATCATGGTAAGTAAGCTGAGTTTTTTTATGAGGTGTTTTGATACTCTTCTCCTTGCTTGTTTTGCAGGAGGAACGTCGAGACCAAACGGCGATGACTTAGGAAGATGAAGAAAATAATCCAAGATGACATTTCAACCTCAAAGGGAGAAAAGTTGCGAAAAATGGCTAAGTGTTGAGACTTAGTATAACTCAAGATGGAGAAAAGAATGGAAGCTTGAGAAAAGTTGAAGAACAACATCAAGAAGAAGATCAAGAACAGTGTGAACGCATCTACCAACAAGAATCTTCTAGAAGATGGTGGCCATTAATGGCTCATTTATTACCCCACTCTTCTTTGTGGTGGTTTTTAGGGTGAATCTTGTTTAGGGTTGAGGTGGCACAATCTGGGCCATCCAGCTGATTGTAATCTAATCCGTCTGTTGGACTTGGCCAACTATAAAAGGGGGAGTCCCCCTCATTTGTATCTCATTAGAATTAGATTAGAGTTAGGATAGCAGAGGAGTAGAGAGGAATTGATAGAGTAGAGAGTAGAATAGTTTGATAGTATAGTTTAGATTGAAAAAGAAGGAAAGTCTTCCCTTTGAATACTTTGTAAGAAGTTGTCGTGAATGCTCTCATAATAAAAGAATTTTCATTGATGAGTAGTTGTCGAGGCTTCTTCGTCCTTCCAATTCACGTAGCATCTTAAAGTAGCTTGAAGTAAAGTAGATTTCATTTCATGCAAGTAATTAGTAATTGTGGAATGTGGTGCTCGATTTGAACAAGACTTCATTCGTCCATACCACTAGCGGGCTCACTGACGCTGGGTTTGCCTTGCGTGGTCAACTGGAACTTTGTGAAACTTAACTTCGATTATGGTTTATATGTTGGCATGCATCGTTGTGATGGTGTCTTCATGCTAGATCGTGATCTGAACATCTTGAGTCACTCCTCTGAAGATTGCACCAGTTCTACGAAAGCTGTCCGAAGTGAGGCAAAACAGAGCTTGGTTAAAGTCCGTAAGAATTGATCGCCATGTCCCACGCCTTAGAGTAGAACATAAGCTTCTTAGGCCCTACACTCATTTAATTTCAGCTCATTTCTGGTTAGGATTAGGAAACTTGTGGTCACTTGCCAAATCATTTGAATTACATGAAAGCTCTTAGTCCGCTGTCTACTGTCAATTGTCAAACATATGTGTAAGTCCCCCTTGAAATACCAGCAAAATCACATGAAGCCAACTGAGACTATTCGCATTGAAGGAACCTTGGAGTTGAAAGCACGAACTCTCTCGCAATCTTAGCGTGCCAGATACTTTGATCAAGAGAGAATAGTGTAGCCATTGGCTACTTTATTCTGTGTTGGTGTGGTCACAAAAATCATGTCAATAGAATTGGCGCTAGAAGGAGGGCTAACAGCCACAAGATTCGGTTGTGTTGAAGTAGAAAGGGTTTGAAATACAAAAAATTCTATAGGAGAAAATTATCATGAGTCAAGATGGTGTTCTCTCATGATTGAACAATCCCGCACACCGCCAATAGAATAAGCAGCTACATCCTGGATCATATCAGTTCATTTTCGCTAGACAAGTTGAAAAGAATTTTGAGATCCGCTCCTAGTTCATCCAAAGATTTTGTGGAGTTAGAGATACCTACGAGATCAAGGAAGAAGAAAGAAAGTTATTCAAGTAAGGAGGCTAAGTCAAGTTAAGAAATTTTATCAAATGAAGAAGTTCAGTCAAGCGAAGAAAGTGGAGAAGAAATCTCAAGCTTATTTAGAACTCCACCTAGTGCTTTGAGGTTTGCTCAGCCAAAACAAGTTCAAGCTATTATACAATAGTCAGCCCAAGTTATTGTGTACTAGCAACGATAGCTAGTTCAAGCCATGGCTCAACCAGGAGGTCAACCAGCTCCAAACGGTGCTACATGGTTGGTTACCAACCCATCTCCCCTTGAGTTTACTGATTACCATGACATGCCAAAGAATCCAGAGCACTTTTGCACTAAGTATCAAGTCAGTGATCCAAACCGTTCTGCTGAGGATCATATCAAAATGTTCGAGGATCATTTATGCAATAGGTAGATTGGGTATGCAGACGTGGCTTGCTGCCTAATTCCATATTCTTTGGGAGAAGAGGCTCATTTTTGGATCATTCACCTACTAGTGGGGTCTATAAGAACATGGAAGCAGATGAAGGAAGCCTTAATCAGAAAGTTTGGTATACTAGCCACCCCTGTAGAGCTTTATCATCAATTTGTAGAAGAAGACAGGACCAAGAGCCCATCCATGCATTCAACAATAGGTTCCATAAGGCCCTTACAAGGTTACGTGCCCCTTATGTTGTTGCCGATGCTTTAGAAAGCTACTATTCAGCACTTGATCCTTTGATTGCAATGTTCGTGACATCTCACCCCAGTCCGGGAAACATGAATCAAGCTTATGGTAAAGCTATTGAAGTAAGTCAAGGCTTAGGACAGAATACAACTGGACCCTCACTATATACTGGCCTAGTCATAGTAAACAATCAAGTGCCAACGCTTGGCTCAACATGGAATCAACAAGTTTTAGCATTAAATGCAATTCCACAGCCATCTTATCAAGTCCAAACACCATCAAGTCAGTTATTTCTCCATCCTGGGATGCCTATGTCCCAGATGCAAGTCACATAGCCTGTTTATCTCCAGAACACGGTGCCACCAATGAAAACTCAAGAGGAGAAAGATGAAATAAAAGATTTGATAGAACAAGTGAAGAGGCTGTCAACTGAGGTGACTTACCTCAAGAATCAAAGTAATTAGAGACAAAATGTGCCACAAAATTATTAGGCACACCAAGGTGCTAACCGAGGATATCAAAATAATCCTCAAATTCATCAAGATACCCATCAAGGATACAGTCATGAAAACATTCATGGGTATAGAAACAATAATCAAGGATTTCAGAAGAGGTCTTGGAATACAGGGCCCAACAATGGAGGTGTCCCATCACCATTGGACAATCTGCCACCTCCTGAAAACTTCCCTACAGATATAATCTATATGGCCAAAACTGCCTCTTCAGGATGGTGTAGGTTACATAATACGAACCAGCACTCTGAGCTCTAGTGTCACGAATTCCAAGTTGTGGCTGGTATTCTCAAGAGTGAAACAAGGAATATGGAGGCCACAGAAAACCCTCTAGTTACAGGATATGAATTAGTCCCAACACCCAGATATGATCAGGCATTGATAATAGAGGATTGCAATTTCCCGCCTGAGTTTCATAGTTACACGCCCCCACCAGTTAATCACCAATTTCCATCAGCTTCAGCAAATAGTCCCATGGGGATGCCAGAGTTTCAAATACCATCAGAAGTTCATGCCACATATGCCTCACCAGAAGAGCCTCTTCATAGAGATGGTTATATTTTTCTGCCTCTCAACAACAGCATCTTCGTAGAAGGAAGAAGATAGGTACAAGCTTTTCAAACTACTAGAGGTGAAGCTCCCAAAGTATATCAGAGAAACTATCACCAACAACGTGAACCTTTGACGTCATCAGTACCTCCAAATAATTTTACAACTCCGCCGCATCCCGACGCAAGTAACAATCTAGGTTTACCAAGAGATTCTCCAGAGTACAGGCAATAGAATGTAACGCAAGGTGGAAGTGGACAACAAGCTATTCAGCAGCCCATTCATCAAGTTGGGCAAGGACAAAAGGAGAGTCTTCCTAGAGAGGACGTGAAAAGACTTGGCTCTTATGTACTAGAAGAATTCAAAAGGATGAAGGTTAGTCTCCCCCTACATGAGCTAATGAAGATTTCAGAGGTTAGAGATACAATTATGGGAAGTTTGTATGAAACGCTAGTTGTGAGAAGTACATCCCAAGGAACAACCAATGCACCAAGAAATCCTCCTGTTGTCACACAGTCTCGTCCAACACAGGAAACGAATGTGGTAGAAGAGATGCCTTATGCACCATTTAACACTTGGGAAGCTCCGCAGCAGCCTCAAAACTTCGTAGGTATGGTACAAGGTTTTTCAAACACTCCTGAAAAGTTGAGGATTGAAGATAAAAAGAAAGTTTGGTTTAATATTCCTGCGGAGCAGAAGCAAAAATAAGAGCAAATGCAAAAGTTGAAAGATGTTGTTCAAGATAACCAAGTTCAACTGGATAGGAAAGATGAAAGTAAGACTGCCTTAGCAAATGAAAAGAAAAGGCCAGTAGTATTTTATCAGGGAAAGGATGAGCGAGCCCCATTTCTGGTTTCAGTTAGAATTTTTGGGAAGTTATTGCATAACTGTTTGATCGATTCTGGTGCATCAAGTAATGTTGTGCCTTTGAAGGTGTGTTAGGTGTTGGGTATAGTTCATCTTCAGACCACTAAGAAAGTAATCCAACTGGATAAGACTCAAGTTCTAGTTGTAGGAGAATTGAATAATATCCATATGCAGTTGGAGGCGGATCCCAGAATTCAAAGTTGCATTGACATATCAGTTGTGGATATACCTGATGGTTGTGGCATGCTATTGAGTAGAGATTGGTCCAAAACGCTAAATGGATACATCGTGACTGACTTCTCCCACATGTGGCTTCCTTGGAGAGGAGTTCCAAATCAAATAAAAATTGAAAGTACACCACGACTCAGATTGATGATCATAGAATGTGGTGAAAATAGTGATATTTTGTTCATAGAAACTGATTTGGGTTCATATATGCCCATTAAGAAAGAAGTCCTCATGTTGCAGAACTCGAAAGAAGAAAAGCTTGAAAATGACTCAAGTGGGAATGAGAGTGAAAGGATGTTCAGACATTCTGTGTTTAAAGGTGTAAAGTAAGAGACAGAAAATGCCTCCATCAAGGACTTGTCATTACCCAATCCATGTAGAATTCACGAAGCTTTCCATTCAAAGAACACAGGTGCCATGAGTAAGACAGCCTCAGAGCCAGTCCCAAAGATGATTCAACAAGTCACTTTAAAAGATGAATGTGGAGAAGTCAATAAGGGAGGGGGCCAGATTCAAACAAGGTTGTCTCAGTCGATGCACTTGGGGAAGAAAAGGGATGAAGCTTTGGAAAGTTTGGCTAAACATCAAAGAGTTATGAACGGATGGATCGACAAATCGTGGTTGGACCCCTATCAAGCTTCTGAGATCTTGGGGATAATGCATTTAAGTTATGGACACAAACAAGAGGGGATATCCCATTGCCGGACGATGGGAAATTCCTCAGGCATTATTTCCAATCCTAGGTTCTCTCTGAGAGCCTATTTTGTAACATAGTTAGATTAGGGTTTTCTTTCCCATTTGCTTTTTTTGTTTGTTTTTCATTTTGGTTTTTGGTTTGGCATTCTTCCCTTGAGTTGTCTGCTGAAATGGTTTTGGTTTGGAATTGGCAAAGGATTTTAGGGTTTCCCATTGCGAAGGGGGGTGATGATGGTTTTACTTTCACAAGATGGTTTCTTTCCACTGGGCTTTGTGCAAATTTTGAAAAGACTAAGGTTGCTTTCCTCTAGTCATCATCCAGTTTTGATTAAACTCGTCTCAGGAGGTTAACCCATTATTGTGTCTTAACACATGAGTCTAAAGACCTTATATATCTTACCTATCTCCATTCTGAGTCATTTTGCTTTCTTGGGAAAGGTATTGGCAAGTGAAAATCTTGCATCTTGCTTCAACGCCACTACAATTCTTAAACCCATTGGAGGCTTCATTGCTTGCCAGCCAATTGAGGAATTGATGGAGAATCAAAAGAAAAGGAAATGTGCTTAAAAGAAATATCTAAAAAACAAGAAATGAGAAAATGAAAAAAGGAAATATTATGAAATATTGGTTTTGGGAACATACGAGTAACTCCATCGGGGCTATAGACGCCCAGCCGGCAGTGGAGCAATATTCATGAGAATTGTAGAGACAACCTCATCGGGGCTATAGACGCCTGACTGGTAGCGAGGCAATGTCCAGGATGCTTTTGAAGCTAAGATATTTATATAACTTGCTGCGACTGATTCCGAAAGTTAAGATGGTTTAGAAATGGAACGAATGCACACACTCACGAGGTCTTGGATGAAAGTGTTCTGATCCAATATCATATTTTTCTCGCCTTTTGAGTAAGTATCTTTCTATATGATGGTTTGAGGAAAATTGATCAAGGTTCAATTCTTAAAGTGTTTTCCAACACTTTCCCGTGGGGATGCCAGATGTTGTGACCTTTTCACACATCACCCCATTCAAGATGGGGACCCCTAATTTTTGCTCCATTCTGGTCTTTTTGGCTTTGGTTTTTCTCTCTCTCTCTATCTCTTTTCTATCTGCCTTTCGAGGGATGTATCTGCCATTGAGTTTAAACGTGAATTTTGGCCAAGTTTGAAAATTAGGGTTTGTACTTTCCTGGTCAGTTCAAGGTCAAGCAAGGTGAATATGTTGAAAACAAAGACTAACGTTGCTGTCAGTATGCTTCCAGCAGACCCTCACTGAAATTTCGTCAGATTCTGGCTACTTACTATTTTTAGTAAGTGTGAAATTCAGAGCATTTTCTCGACACTTTCGAAGTTTCAACAGTCACACTGCATTCAGAACACATCAAGCTGCTCGTGTGCAAAATTTGAGCTGAAATAGACAACTTACTATTTTTAGCAGTTCAACTTCCGGAGTAGATTTCAGGGCTTAGATGTAGAGTTTTTCAACACATGTCTGCATATTCCTTCTGGGTTTTCGAAGACCTTCACGATGGTGTAACATGAAAAATGAGATGACAACTTTCAGAGTTCAGCCTTCAGAGGCTGTTTTTAGGGTTTGCATGTCAGGGTTTTTTTTGCATGTCTACATATTCTTTGTGGGTTTTTCGAGAGCTTCGCAGTGATGTGACATGCAAACGGAGATAATCACTTATTCAGCAACTTGTTATTTTTAGCAGATACATTCTGGTAGTCGCCTCCCAGCACTTCAAAATCACAAACTGATTGCAATGCAATAGAAACGAGGACAAACAAAGGTCGTTTGATATGCATGCAAGTTGAATTAGGGTTTCCAGCTTCGGGGCCCGAAAAGAGGGGTAAAAAGCCAGACTTTTTGAAAACTGGTGTAAACCACCATGATCAATATCTTTCAAGCTATCTGCTGATAAAATTTGAGGGCAAACAGAGCACTTACTATTTATAGTAAGTCATTTCAGAAACTGGCTAAAAATAGCAAATCAGCAGCATGCGCCGATGTCAGCAAGTAGGTCATGTGGTGAGTAGCGCATCATTCGAATTTCAAATCAAACAGAGTTGTGAAGGTATCAGAAGCAGGCAGTTACTATAAATAGCAAACCACCTTCAGAAATGGGCTAAAAATAGCAAGCCAACCCGAAATAGTAGTGTCAATAGGTTGATGAAGTCGTGAAAAAACAGTGTTTAAAATTTCAAAACGATTTGAGCTTTTGAAGTGTGAAAATCAAGGGACTTACTATTTATAGTAAGGCATGGAGGAACTGGCAAAGAAGAAGAAAAAGTGACTAAGTCTGGAACTTCATCCTGCAACTACCTGAAAATGCACCCATCTTGGGCTTGAGGTGTTTAAAAATTTGTAAGTTAGAAGTTCATCCTTCACCCATGGCCAAATGTGCCCAGGTTGGTGAAGAAACATGAAAAATTTCTAAGGCATGGGCTTCGTCCTGCTCACTGGGTGAAATGCACCCTCCTCACGAGCCAAGCATGAAAAAATTTCTAAGTATAAAAGCTCATCCTCCTCCTAGGCTTAAATGCGCCCATGCAACAAGAAAGTCAAGGAAAGTCGAAGATGTTAATCCTCCTGCCTATCCAAAATGTGCCCACCTTGAGAGTTTGCATGCTAGAAAATTTTCTAAGTGTTAAGTTTCATCCTCCTCCTATGCCAAAATGCGCCCATGCAACAAGTGGGGTCAAAGTTCATAAAGGAAGTCAAAGAAACTCATCCTCCTCTCATGCCAAAATGCGCCCAAGGGAAAGTTGGTGAAAGATATTTGAAAATTTTTCTAAGTATGAGGTTCGTCCACCTCACATGCTAAAATGCACCCACCTCTCAAGAAAGTCAAGGAAGTCAACAATTTTCATCCTTGATGAGGTGAAAAATGCGCCCAAATCATGGCATGTGAGGACAAAAAGCTAAGGCGTTGAAAAAGATTCCTCCCTCAATAAGCTGAATGCGCCATGCAAGTTAGGAAGAGGACAAAATGTTGACTTCCACCTCTACCCTTTGAATGCACCCATGCAAGGTTGGTGGATGAGAGAATATTTTAAGGAAAGCATTGAAGTTAATCCTTCACCATGTGTGAAATGCGCCAAAGTAAGGTGAAAGGTGGCAATGATAAAATATGGGTGGCGTTGGAATTAAAATGTCCCTCATGACATCAAAAATGTGCCCAAGTGCATGAAGTGTGAAATGAAATTACTAATGCGTTGGAAGTGATGAACAATGATGCTAGCCATTGAGAATGTTCTCCATGGTACATGAAGTGCGCCTAAGATGTAAAGGGGAAGCAAGGTGATGGAAATTTAAATGGAGAATATCGCCATGTGATAAAAATAATATCCTAGGCGTTGGAATTTTTAAATGAAAATGTCCTCTTGAAGTGAGAAATGTGCCCAAGGGGAGATGGATAATATGCCAGGCATTGAAATTGAAAAATATTTTCTTCATGACATACAAGTGCGCTCGGGGCGTTTGATAGAAAAATCCTCTAAGTGAAGTTGATGATTTTTCTCACCAAGGCAAAAAGGGTAAAGTTGAATAAAATTTTCTAAGGAAAAATTTTCAAAAGTGCTTAGTGATTCAAAAAATTTCTAAGGCAAAGAAATTTTCCTTAGGATAAATACGCCCAAGTTGAAATAGTGATGAAATTTCCTAGAGCACGAGCATGATTGCCAGTGAAGGAGTCCGATGATGCTAGCTGCACAGGGTCAACAAAAATATTTCCAAGTCAGAGCAACAAGAAATGTTCACAGATGTGAAGAATGGGATTAAATCTGTTTAAAAAATTATTTTTCCAAGGTTCAAAATTCAAGAAAATTAAATGAATCCGTTCGTTGTGTACCCAAGGAATAAAAATGCTTGTGAAGATAAAGTGCCTTGGCGGAGGAGTTTGAGGTTGGGTGCCTAGGCAATTTTTTTTTATCAAATTCTTGATGAAAGGATTTTTCTCAGGTCTGAGTTGGATGAAATATCAGAGTGAAGTGTGCCAGGGAGAATGCAAGATGGGTTGGAAATTCGGCTAAGGCATGAAGAATTTGAACGCAAAGTTGGCTAGTGAAAACGATGAACCCTTGGAGATCAAAACATGAAAATTGTGGTAAGTAAGCTGAGTTTTTTTATGAGGTGTTTTGATACTCTTCTCCTTGCTTGTTTTGCAGGAGGAACGTCAAGACCAAACAGTGATGACTTAGGAAGATGAAGAAAATAATCCAAGATGACATTTCAACCTTGAAGGAAGAAAAGTTGCAAAAAATGGTTGTGTTGAGACTTAGTATAACTCAAGATGGAGAAAAGAATGGAAGCTCGAGCAAAGTTGAAGAACAATGTCAAGAAGAAGATCGAGAACAATGTGAACGCATCTACCAACAGGAATCTTCTAGAAGATGGTGGCCATTAATGGCTCATTTATTACCCCTCTTCTTTGTGGTAGTTTTTAGGGTGAATCTTGTTGAGGGCTGAGGTGGCACAATCTGGGCCATCTAGCCGATTGTAATCTGAGCCATCCGTTGGACTTGGCCAACTATAAAAGGGGGAGTCCCCCTCATTTGTATCTCATTAGAATTAGATCAGAGTTAGGATAACAGAGAAGGAGTAGAGAGGAATTGATAGAGTAGAGAGTAGAATAGTTTGATAGTATAGTTTACATTGAAAAGGAAGGAAATTCTTCCCTTTGAATACTTTGTAAGAAGTTGTCGTGAATGCTCTCATAATAAAAGAATTTTCATTAATGAGTATTTGTCGAGGCTTCTTCATCCTTCCAATTCACATAGCATCTTAAAGTAGCTTGAAGTAAAGTAGATTTCATTTCATGCAAGTAATTAGTAATTGTGGAATGTGGTGCTCGATTTGAACAAGACTTCATTCATCCATACCACTAGCGGGCTCACTGACGGTGGGTTCGCCTTGCGTGGTCAACTGGAACTTTGTGAAACTTAACTTCGATTATGGTTTATATGTTGGCATGCATCATTGTGATGGTGTATTCATGCTAGATTGAATTCCGTAAGAATTGATCGCCATGTCCCATGCCTTAGAGTAGAACATAAACTTCTTAGGCCCTACACTCATTTAATTTCAGCTCATTTTTGGTTAGGATTAGGAAACTATTGCTCACTTGTCAAATCATTTGAATTACATGAAAGCCCTTAGTCCGCTATTTGCTGTCAACTGTCGAACAATTGTGTAAGTACCCTTTGAAATACCAACAAAATCACATCAAGCCAACTGAGACTATTCGCATTGAAGGAACCTTGGAATTGAATGCACGAACTCTCTCGCAATCTTAGCGTGCCAGATACTTTGATCAAGAGAGAATAGGGTAGCTGTTGGTGACTTTATTCTTTGTTGGTGTGTTCACGAAAATAACATCAACAAGTCCAAAATCTCCTATTGAGATGGAGGACATGACCAGTGTGCCTTATAGTAGTGCGGTTGGTAGTCTAATGTATGCAATGGTCTATACAGGGCCATACATTTCCGAAGCAGTGGGAGTACTTATTCGGTTTATGGCTAATCTTGGAAGGACACATTCAGTTGCTGTGAAGAGAGTGTTTAGATATCTGAAGGGCACTTCAGAATATGCATTGTGTTACCATGGAAACTTAGTTGAATCATAGAGGACTCTCAACATTTGAGGCTATGTGGATTCTGATTAGGTAGGGGACATTGACAGTAGAAGATCCACCAGTGGATACATTTTCATGATCAATGGTGGTGCGGTGAGTTGGATGAGTAAGCGGTAGGATGTAGTCGCTTTGTCCACTACAGAGGTAGAATACATGGCAGCAACACATGCCTGTAAAGAAGCAATCTGGTTAAAACATTTGTGTTCTAACATTGGGTTTGATGTAGGGAAAATAACAATTTACTGTGACAGTCAGAGTGCTATTTGTTTGGCAAAGAATCCTACTTTCCATGCCAGGATGAAACATATAGATGTACAGTATCATTTTGTACGAGATATGGTGGAGGATGGAAATGTCTCTTTAGAAAAAGTGGATAATCTGGAGAATGTTGTAGATGCATTGACGAAGCCAGTGAGCACAGATAAGTTTAGGTGGTGTGCCAGTTCGATGGGCCTAAGTGCCCATGAATTTCAGTAGTTTTGTTGTGCTCTAGAGGTGTCAGTAAGATCTTTGTCAAGTGGGAGATTGTTCGAAAACATGCCTCAATCTTACTGGCATGTAAACTCCTGTAAGAGAAAATTTGGTGTGACATTCGTACTGTCTGGCCAACTAGCAGTTGTGTAACCTTGTGGAATGCTCATTTCACCGAGACATTGTTGTTGTCTTGCCGACTGGTGTTATCGTTGTGACATTTCCATCGCTGTGAGTTTCCCATCTCCTTCCACCCAAGTAGATCTATTGCCGACGGTTGGTGTCAAATGGTTATCAGGGAGAGACTTGATTGTTCAGAATGACTCATCCCGACAAGATATGTCTCATCGACATCGTTACACTCAAAGTCATCAGGGAGAGGCATGGAGGCTCAGTAAGAACTCTTGGTGACGAATGTAAGTCTCATCAATGGGTATGAACATCGGTATGACCTTTTGGCGATATCGTTTCTCTCGCTGATGGGTATATAGCTTCGATGTGACCTCTTGGCGAAAGCGGTAGTCTCTTCGACTATTCTATGTTTGGTATGAAGTCTTACCGATAGCGGTAGTCTTGCCAATAGTGCTACATGTGTTTATTGTTGGGATGAATTCTTATCGATATGGCTTGTCTCACCAAAAGCTTTGCTAGGTGAATATCGGTATGACATAAAGATCTATGAGACTCTTGGTGATAGGAGAACTCTTGTCGATAGAGCTTCACAAAATGTATTTGTGTTCGGTATGACCTCTCGCCGATAGCGATTGTTTGGGCGAGGCTTCTACAATGGATATCGGTATGATGACTTAGCTACAAGGGTGAGTCTGAGTGACAACTTTTGAACTCGGTGTAACCTCTTGCCGAAAGTGATGACTCTAGCCGATATTGACAATTGGGCTTTGTCGCATCGGGGAGACACGGTTAGTGTCTCACCGACATGCGAATACTGTTTGAACATTTTTTGACCATTTGGAAGACTGTCTTACGTGGTGTGTCTTCGACCAATCAAAGAAGTAGAATGGGAACCGCTATTAGTTGGACTATTGTGACCGTTTCTATGAGGAAGATCAACAGACCATGAGCGAGATGGATATACTCAGGAATTGAAGATGATGATTGGTTCTGAAAAAAATAGTTGTGTGAACGGGTCAATGTGTGATCAGTGTGAATTCAATTGAGAGTGTCTTGTAAATGAGATGTTCTATACAAGGTTGATTTTGAATCTACTACTATAAATTGACGTCAAGGAGATAAGTCTAATCTCTATATGTAGTTTCATTACTGTAATACAAAGAGGATTTTCTTGGTGTGGTGGGTTTTTCTCCCGTAAGGGGTTTCCCACGTAAATCTAGTGTTCTTTTGCATATGTTCATTTTTTTGTTTCTGGTATTTCTTTCAAGTGTATCTGAATTGGACTGTTATTGAAAATTTAAAGTCACCTCTACATTCTTCCCTGAGGTTTTGACATTAGGAGAGTTAGTTGCGCACCTTAGCTTTCCTTTCACCCTTCAGTTTTAGTGGAATATTTCCACTCGATCCTCTATCTATCATCGTGCTTATATTTCTTGAATTCGTTATTGTTTAATTGAAGACGTCTTCTTTTTCCCTTCTTCCCCTTTGTAAACTGAGAAATAACTCTTAATTATTTTTAATTATTCTCATAATTGCTTCAAATTGCTTTGAGATCGCTTCAGGATTGCTCCAAGTTGTTTTTCAAACTTGTTCAAGTGCACAAGTGATCAAGAAGACTTTTAAATTTAGAATTAAACACCATCAATTTTCGCTAATTCGCATTAAATGTGGCAAACTTCAAAAAGCTGAGAAAAAACCTTGTTTTGTTTGCACTGTAAACCCTAAATTGATCCACAAAAGATCATTCCTGGAATTTTTCTTCTGGTTTCTTTTCCATAACTTTTCTTTACTCATTATTTACAATATATCCTCATGCCAACATTTGGCACACCATACATCAAAGGGGCTTGTACAGTTTTCTGTTAATGCTCCCCCTAAGACCATGCTAGGTCTAATTCCCAGTTGTTTGTATCGGATGAGGGCATAGACCCATCTTCTGTCTCTAGCTCTTCTTTCTTTTTCCATATCTTATTCATCTCTTGCTTCACCTCATCTTTGTCAATTTTCTTCACTGTCTCGTTCTTCTCTACTAGAGAAAACTGCTTTCCCTTCTTACTTCTAGAAACTTTTGATATATGTTCAAGTTTGTTACAATTATAGCAGACAACACTTTTCTGATTTTTCTAACCTCCATTAACCATTGTTCTACATTGATTTGCTTTGTGTCCAAACTTGTTACAAGTATAGTTTTATCTATTAAAGGATTGATTCATTCCGCCTCCACTAAACCTATTCATCATTACTTGACTAATCATTCTCACCTGAGATCTACATTTAGTATCTTTATGTCCAAATTTCTTGCATGAAAAACATTGTCCAGAAAATTGATTCATTTTACTTCTGCACTCGGTTGCCCTATGACCAAATTTGTTACATGAAAAACAAAAACCATTGAAAGATGGATACCTTTGTGCATTAGGTTGTCTCACAAGTGGTCTTCTAGAAAAAAATCTTGAATTGCTTTTCCACTTCCCTTTTTCTAGAGTCTTTTGATTATCCTTTGAGCTTTCACCCATTTCATTTCCCTTGCCAACTTTTTCTTTACTTGGTTTCTATCTAGCAATGAAATCATCAAGCTTATCAGAGCTAGATTTGAAATTATTTTCACAGAGTTTTGCTTTCTTTAGATCTACTTTCAAATTCACCACTTCTTGTTCAAGCCTAGTGTATTCATCAGTCTTGCTCTGCACCATTGTATTCAGACATTCTTCAATTCTCTTCTTCTCTTCCACTAGCACTTTCAATATGATGATCTCTTGTTTCAGCTACTCACTCACTTCTCTATGTCTTTCTTAAAATTTCTTCAATTTCTCTTTTAATTTCCAGGCACATTCATTTGCATCTTCAAGATTTTCTTTTAGAGCTCTGTTTTCAATTTTAGCTTTATCAATATCTTCAAGTGTGGCTCAGAGCTCTTCTTTATCATCCATTTGATCAACCTTCAGGATCTTCCTCAAGTGGTTAAGCTCTTCACCAAGGAACCAAAACTTTAATACCAATTGTTAAAAGGAAAAAGACAATTAAGAGGGGGGAGTGAATCAGTTGTGACCAAATTCAATCACAAAACTTCAAACTCTTATCAACTTCACAACCACATTATTATGTTATTAAGTATGAAAATGAAATGCATATAATAGAAAGAAAAATAAACATAATGAACACTAGATTTGAAATGGAAAACCCAATAAGGGAAAAACCACGGTGAGGATTAAGTCACAATATAAAGTAATAGAAAAATCGAATACAAGAGGCTCACTACCAAGGGCTCACTTCCCAAATACAAAGGCTCATTGCTTACATGAGGAGGCTCACTACCTACAAAAAGGATTAAAAAAAAAACTAGCTACACAACTGAAATGAATTGATGAGAGTGTACCTAACAAGTGTTGATATAGTTCCAATAATGCTCAATAGACTGACTTAATGTACACTTCATCAGTTTCACACTTCTTCACATTCGCATCAATGTCATTCTTCACTCTCTTCCTTGCTTCAATCTTCAAAACTATCTGGCATATATATCTAACCGATCCGCAAGCATCAATTAGGTTGGCCTAATTAGATGCAACTCTTATTCATCAAAAATACCAACTGTCGGCTTCAAGCTTTCACAAAATATTTCCAAAGAGAATTCAAATGATTAGCACACTACATCATGTCGGCATAGACCTAAGATAGGTCACACATATATTCAGAAGATAAAATTAACATCATCTATTGATTAGGTTAGCCAAAGATAGACCTAATAGCAAAAAGAAATAATAGAATAATGTCGATACACCATACGAGCACCTGAGCATGAGAGATGCCAATCATACATAGTTTGAATATCCATAAACTATTTCCCAAAACCACAAGCAAAAACTATTGACCGCGGAGGATTGCGGACCCAAAATACTAGAGGATGTAAACTATATACCAGTTTAGATACCGGACCAAAATACCAGATCAAACAATAACTTAGTCTTGTAGTCAACTACCCATATAACATGGTGACACCAATGAAAACACTAAACTGTATAGTTAGTCATTCTTCTTCATTCTTCCAACAACTTCTTTGTAGCCATGTGTTCAACCTTCAATATTTACCTGAACGATCAAGCCAATTGAAGGAACCAAGCTCTGATACCTATTGTGTGGTCTCGCAACATGCCCCAAGATTGTAAGACTTAAGGACCCAAGTGAAAATTAAGTCTTATGGAAGGTGTTGGTTAGTTGAAAAGATCACCAAAAGTAAAGAGCAAAGAGAAATCTTTAAAGAAAGAGTACTTCATAATGTAGTGTTTCGGGTACCAGATACAAAGAACTGGGAATGTTAAAAAGGAAAAATGTAATGTAAATGTTGAGCAAAGTGTTCTTGTTTGATAGTCAAGGTCCAGTAAAAATGGAAGTTCCGGTAAAACCAAAGTATGGGGAAATTCATGGGTAAAGTTGAATACCAGTACTGGGTACTAGGTAATGATGTAAAGTAAAGTTTTAAAATCTTAAGGTTATCGAAGAAGTCTGATAGTTTGGTAATCCAATGTATAAAGGATAATTACGCAAGAAGTTGTGCTTTTCGGAAAGTGTGTTAATTATGATGGATTTAAAAGATAAATTTAATGATGGTTTTATTTACATGAGATTTTTTATAAATGTTTTTGTAAAGGGATTTATTGAGTGGAATTTATAATTGCACGAGAAGCATATTGCAATGCAGAGTTCAGGTATGGACGGTCAGGAAAACTTGAATCACAGATAGAATCATATCTAGATCAGGCTGCATATTCTGAGAAGTTATATGTAAAGGATCTTGAATCACTGGAATACCAGGGATCCTGGTATTTCACATATGGCAACAGAAAGCGCTAATCTCTAAGGAAGCCTATTCTTGAGAGTAGAAAGCCTGAGGTAGAAAAAAGTTGTAGGAACATGATGATGAATTAATTGTTTTGAATATATGGTAAACTCCTACACACTATCCTGATTCAAGTAATTATCCTAGCGATAATAAGAAGATAACACCTGAAGGACTACAATGTGCAGATGAAGGTTGACCTTCATTGACTTAATTTGTAATTCTCTTTCCAGTCACCACATTCCACATGCCTTGTTGTGACTTGTCCCTTGGATTTCCTCTCATGTATTTGTCTTATCTTACGTATGTCTTACTTCTATAAAAGTCCAAGGGATATCCTTTTTAAGTTAAGTTCAGAATTTGTGGATGTTGCAAGAGCCATAAATTCTTTTAAGTTGTTTTCTTTTTTGATATTTTTTGAATCATTATAGACTAAAAACTTGTATGCACATAGAATTTAATCAATATTGAAGCCAATTTGATAGCTACCTATCTCAGGAATTTTTGTTAGCTAGTTTTTTTAGTTCAACTGAATAAGACTACGTGTTGCACTGTTTTAGGGTGTATACAAAGCCTACTCGGTGTCAAAACTAAAACCCCTTCTTTAAAAGCTCACACCATTTTATATGTAGCTTTGAAGCAATCTGGTGAAGTATAAAGCAGTTTGCTTTGATTTGATTAACTCTTGGGGCATGCATGGAGAATAATCGGGAGAAATTTTAATTTTCAATATTTTTTATGCTATATTTTAGATTAGATGTTTAAATTCTTGAAAATGTTTCAAAAAATAGATGAATGAATAGAAATTATTGAAAATATTTCATTTCTTATGAAATTGTTGAATGCTTAAAGCTAAATCTACTTGAGTGATAGCAAAAATTGTTGATGTTCATGAAATATTATTGTAAATCTTTTAATTTCATGGTATTATTTTATGATTGAGTTGGAAGCTTGGTACTGAATGTTTATAATTCTGATCAACCATAGACCCCTTGAGATTAACATCAATATCACATCATACCCTGAAGTGAACCTAGTATGGTCAAGACTTGACTACTAGAGCCTTGGGTTTAAGCTAAGTCAACCTTTTTCCTATAACAGGGACCCCTTAGGTTGCCCTAGTTTAGTCTTTCAAGTAAAGATAGGTTCTTCATAGTCTTCCTGTGAGGAATTTATCTACACTATTATTGCGAGTGGCATTATCGTCAATAGGAACTGGCGCTAGAAGGAGAGTGGTACAAAATTTATATTAGTTCTGAGTTTAAGAGATAGCTTCTAAGGCGAAAGTCTAGTGCAAGCTAGTATTTCAAAATGGAAGTTGAAAAACTATAGAAAATCCTTAACCATAAATTACATCCTTTAAGTTTATTCACTTTTGGTAGAGTCATCGACTGTAGAATTCATGATACAACTGATCACGGTGAACTAGATTGTGATTTTTTTTAACTAGGGTAAGTTTGGCTACATGTAAGGTGATTCCATTAATAGAAGAAGTTTTAACTACTAGAATAAGGGACTATTAATGAGAAAAAGAGTATAACCCTAGTGGAATTGAAAATGTTAAAAAATTAACTAATATATCAAAACAGTTCGATAATTGCAATTGTTATAAAGAAAATCTTAACGTTTTGTAGGAAGATAGGCGAGAATGTCGAGATTCAAAAGCATCACAACAAAAACAAGGAAATGACATTGATGAGTCATCATTCTCTTTACACGTGGAAAACACAAGTGAAGAGAAGGAATGGGAAAATCGAGCGGGAGACACGTGTTTTCCGTTCCAAATTGAAAAGTCACAAGCTAAAAAATGAAATTTTCCTGATTTTATGTAGGATACAGAGTATCAAATTTTTAATTTTTTCTCTCTTTGATAACAATATAAATTGTGATATTGCTTGGTCTAACAAAGTTCAAAGTGAAGAAACGACCAAAGACATGAAAATTTTCAAAGGAGAAAAAAATCAAGAAATGGACATAGTTGTTCACGGAATTGAGCAGAGTGAAGAGGGAAACCATGAACCAAGGCCGGATGAAGGTAGAGTATTGCTTAATTAGAAGAAGAAGTTTGGTCCACCTTTAATGAGGTCATTTTAATACATATGAGCCAAGTCATTGGTAAGTACAACTTTGAATTTACATTTGTTAAACACAAAATTTTAAAAAAATTCATTGCTACAGTAGGAAATTTGAAATTTGTTTGAATGAGTTCAAGGATAAGCCTGTTGTAATTCATACTAAAATAACAATGGAAATAGTCATTGAAATTAAAATAAATTGTTTTGTTAGGGTTAGTTATTTGTTAGACTAGAGTTTTGGTTAGTTAGGGTTAGTTTGATTTTTGTCTAGGGTTTTGTTTTATTTTGTTTTCATTTTCTTTGGTTTTGTTTTCCTTCTTTCTTTTCTATTCGGCCCTTTGCATTAGCAAATTTTGCTTAATTTATCATACACATGAGAATTAATTCAAACATTTGTAACATTGTGTTGTGAAATGTAAAATGATGAAACTATACATAGTAAATACACACTTTAAAATGTACGAGAAATATATGTGTGTGTGTGTGTGTGTGTGTGTGTGTGTGTGTGTGTGTGTGTGTGTGTATCACGTATATACATGGAAGTATCGAAATTCTTGCTGCAAAAGATCAAAAAGCAAAAAGAGGTCACTGCGCTGTAGATAGGAGTAGCCATTCAATCAATCTGGGATGCCTCGTCCATCAGGGCTAAATACCCTACATAGGAAATTTCCCAGTGAGCTTGAAAATCAAGAATATAGAGGTTAGAAAGGAAAGGCCAGAGTGGAACCACTTTCCCATGTTCTAGGAACCGAAGGAATATGATCCATGGAAGGAATCTCAATGGTCGGATCTGCAACAGATAGAATAATATCCAGATTCTCCAAATATTCAGGCCGCACTATCAAATTTGTAGTCGAGCAAACATCTTCAATAGGAAGCCCAATATCTAGGAGTGATGCTACAAAGCGAGAAGCCAAGTTGGAATAGAACCATGGTATCAGCTGGATTCCACATATTTTTCCCTAAGTACTAAGAACAAGTTTGGCACAGTAAAACCGGTATTCCAAATGAAGAAAACTTTTTGAAGCCTTTGAGTCATGATTTGACCTAATAAAAAATTTTGGTGGCAAGATCTAGTCAGGAAATTGGGAGTATCCATGACCTAGAAGCAAGAAAGCACTAGCAGACTATAGAAAATGTAAAAACAAAAGAAGGAAAAGTAAGAAGTGTGAAGAATTCGAGAGAATTGTGGAATTTATAAAAGACCACGAGGAGGTTATGGTACATAGTTTCCTAGATTAAAGTCTTGGAAATTGTAAGAAAGGTGGCAACTGAATGAGTTTCTCTAGAGCAGAAAGTTAAATCAAATTAATTTTTACACACAATTAGTGACAATTTGCTTCAAATTCGCCCAATGCAAAGATTACGAATCGAGCAAGTTAAAGATTTTGACATTAAAGGTGGTCATTTCATTGTGTTTTTATTAATCCATATTAATCATGAAGGTGCTTATGTGTGCACAGTAGAAAGGAAAATTAAGCCGGTGAGGCAACACACATCATCACTTGGGAAATTTGAAAGAGATAATCTGTGCGCATTGAGGCTTGCAAATTTAATGTAGAATAATGTGATCATGTTTTAGTGTCATCATGACATTTTCGATCCATTAATGTGGTGCAGCGCCATCAAATCAGAATTGCTAGCCAAGTATTTAGTAGTTGCCATAAAATTTAATCAAAAAAGGGTGGTAACTAATGGTTCAAAATTTAGATTTAAATTTGGTGATTAAATTGTTTATTGATAAATTTTAATTTATGTATATCTTCTAACATATAGTGAGTTGTAGTTAGCTAGGATTTGGCATAAAAGTGGTAAGGTTTAGCCAGAAATACACACCGACAGGGAATTATTAAATGAGTTTTTGGGAAGTAGTGAAATGATGAATGGATTTTCATTGAATAAAAAATCAAAAGGTAACCTTCGCTACCACTGTAATTTCCAACCTAATAGTGGGTTTTATTGCTTGCAAGTTGAAATGAACCATCAATGAAATATCAAAAAATAAAAATGGGCTATTAATGAAATATCGAAAGATACCAAAAAAAAATCAACTCTTTAGGCTATACAAATATCTCTACTGGGGCTATAGACACCTGGCTGGCAGTCGAGCTATGTATGGGGGAATCACAAATATACGCTTGTTAGGGCTATGGACGCTTGACTGGCAACAAGGCTCTATCCTTGGTTGGCTTTGGAGGATTACCATATTATCTAGTTCAATGTCAATGAATTGATTTTTTGAACTAAGTTCTAGAAACTGGAATTAATCAAAGCACACACGGATATTTCCAGAGGAATTTTACTATTTTTATGTTAGAATCTAGGTAAAAGTTATTGTTTTAAAATATGCATAAATTATAATTTACAATTGGTGATTTTATCTCAAGTTTTGGTTTAAATTTGGTTTTATTGGTTGCAAGTTGTGTGGTCTCACAACATGCTCGAAGACTATAAGACTCAGGGACCTAAGTGAAAATTAACGCTTATGGCAGGTGATAGCTAGTTGAAAAGATCACTGGAAGTAAACAGGAAAGATAAATCTTTAAAGAAAGAGTGTACTTTGTAATGTAGTGTTCCGGGTATCAGATACTGGGAATCGAGAATGATAAAAAGGAAAAAGGTAATGTAGATGTTGAGCAAAGTGTTCCGGTCCGATAGTCAACGTTCGGTAAAACTGAAGTTCGGGAAAATTCATGGGTAAAGCTGAATACTAGGTACTAGGTAATGGTGCAAAGTAAAGTTTTAAAATCTTAAGGTTATCCAAGAAGTCTAATAGTCCAGTAATCCAGTATATAAAGGATAATTACGCAAGAATTTGTGATTTTCAGAAAGCGTGTTAGTTATGATGGATTTATATGATAACAAATTTAATGATGGTTTTATTTACATGAGATTTTTTATAAATGTATTTTTAAAGGGATTTAATGAGTGGAATTTGTGATTGCAGGAGAAGAAGATTGTGATGCAGAGTTCGGGTATGGATAGTCAGGAGAACTTGAATCACAGAGAGAATCATATCCAGATTGGACTACACATTCTAAGAAGTTATATGTAGAGGAGCTTGTATCCACTAGAATACCAAGGATCCTGATATTTCACATATGGCGACAGAAAGCGCCAATCTCTGAGGAAGCCTATTCTCAAGAGTAGAAAGCTTGAGGAAGAACAAAAGTGTAGGAACATGATGATGAATTAATCATTCAGAATATATGGGAAACTCCTACACACTATCTTGATTCAAGTTATTATCCCGGTGATAATAAGAAGATAAAATCTAAAGGACCTCAATGTGTAGATGAAGGTTGACCTTCGTTGACTTCATTTGCAATTTTCTTGCCGGTCACCACATTCTGTGTGCCTTGAAGTGATTTGTCCCTTGGATTTCCTCTCATGTATTTGTCTTATCCTACCTGTGTCTTACTTCTATAAAAGGATAGGGGATATCCATTTTTAAGTTAAGTTTATAATTTGTGGATGTTGGAAGAGCCAAAACTTCTTTAAGTTTTATTCTTTTTTCCTATTTTCTAAATGATTTCGGACTAAAAAATTGTATTCACATAGAATTTAATCAATATCGAAGCCAATTTGATAGCTACCTATCTCATGAATTTTTGTAGCTGGTTTTATTAGTTCAACCGAACAAGACTACGTGTTGCGTCGTTTAAGAATGCATGCAAAACCTACTCGGTGTGCAAACTAAAAC